>JAQFXN010000704.1:0-19262 GCA_034693365.1 Liacarus xylariae | reverse complement strand
TTTCCTTACATTGAAATCAATGCAAGATCTGCTTGTTTTAATTGTTAATTTAAAACTTATTTTTCAATTGAAACATATCCAGAAAACGATTCTACATATTAATCATATATCAGCGATCAATATTAGACAAAAATCTGAAAAACCCATTATGTGTTCACGACACGTTTCTCAATTTCTTGATTCATATTATAATATTATTGATATATAATCAGGTGTGATCAAGGGGGTATTGAATTCTGAATTCAATGATATATAACAGGCCAGTTACCGCCGGGGGTTAAATAGTTAAATGCTGTTTATACACATTATACATGTTATATGCTTTGCAATGATATATTTATTGCAAGGGTAAATATAATCAAGAAGGCTAAAAACCTGATATGCTATAAAATAGTACAGAATTTAACCCTTATAATTTTTCACCTTTGGATTATGAGCGAACCCTAGAATTTTTCAAACAGCATATTGCATCCCATTTATTGCTCAAAATTGAAAAAACTGCAAATATTCATCCGTATTTAGAATCCCTCAATAGTTAGACATCAGTTTTACACTAAAAATACTTTTTGAATTTATTTTTATTTTATAAAAATTTTAGGTTTGAGTTATTTAACTAATTATTTAGTTATAAATTGTTTGCTTAGATTTGTTTTCTTTTGGATTTATCTTCTAATCAAGAATTTTATCTAAAAATATCTAGAATAAGAAAAATAAAACAAATTTTGCTTACCTATAGTTATGCCAAAGGAATTGAGAGTTTGTCAGTAAAGAAAGCGTTCTTCAAATGAATGAATAATTTTCGTAACTATCGATTCCGTAAATAAAAATCTAAATATAAATAGAAAATAAAGAGAATTGTGTCAAAATTAATTCAGTACCTATTGTATTATATTCTAAATAGATATTGAAAATAGATTTTTCTTCTTATTGTTTGTTAGTTTGAAAAATATTTTTCATGAATAGGAGAGACCTTTTGTTTCTGACACAACAATCTTATTAATGTCTATTATTTTAGTAATCAATCTATTGCTTAATTAATTATATTTCAGTACATCTACTGAATATTTATGTTATAAATAGCTAACAATTTGTGCAACTATTTTGGCAACAGATCTGATGACTGGAAAAACATTTATCAGAAGAAAATAACTTTTAAAACTACAGAAGAAAAGCATCTGAAAAATGGCTATTTTGAATGAGAGATAGGTTTTAGAGAAGCAAAAAATCGTTTCGTTTTTCACTTCTCTTTACACAACAAAAAGATTAGAGAAGAAGCGCAACGAATGAAAAGTTTTTTCCTCTCGAAATAAAATAACAAATTTCTAAAACTTTGCATTCAATTCAGTCATTGATTCCCAAAAGCGTTTAAAAGCATAAGATTTTTGCACTTATAATATAAAACACAATTGAAATGCAAATTAAATGAATCCCTAATACTGTCTTTCACTTTCTCTACCCTATTATATGTGTGTAGAGCTCCGACATAGCCCTGGAAGCCCTAAGAATACACGAGTGCCTGGAACTGATGCCTAACCTATGCTGTAAATCAGTTGTTGAATAACAGACAAACACTAGAATAGTCAGTCAGTCGTATCTCATTCTCTGTCTTTATATTCTGTGCCTCTTTTCCTGATATGTCTGACATCTTTCAGAGCTCTGAGAGAATTGTTTAATAAAAAAAAATAGAGAAAATGTTTTATATACTGTAAATATGAATTTTATTCCGAATCCATTATTTTGTTTAACACATTCTTTTGCTTTTATTTTGTAAATAATTAAAATATTTAAAACTTTACTAAAATTAATTTAAAAGATTAACTATAATTAGATATTTAAATAAATTAAATTGATTAATTTGGTAAATGATATTAAATTAAATCAGACTAAGTAAGTGTCAAGAGCAAATTCAATACCAATGTAAAATAGCTAGTTAATTTTTATATACATATCAATTACCTTATAATTCAATTATAAATTAATGAATTATAAATACTTAAACTAATGATTTAATTAAATTCTCAATAAAATCGTATAAATAGCTTAATTAATTCATCCTGAATATATCGCAGATAATTTGATCATTACTATTGAATTTTGTCCTTGCACATTAGCGCAAACAGTTTAAGGTTGAGATATAAAATGAATGAATTAATGATTAATATTCCATCAATTTATTTATTAAATCCTTAAATTTAGTTAACATATCATTAAAAAAATAAACGATAAAATCTATTTGAGTTCATCTGAAGATTAGATAAAATTAGAATAAATGTCAACACTTTATAAGCGATTGATTTTATATGTCTAACCGAACTGACAGTTCATGTCATCGAATAAAATAATGAGATATTAAAAGAAAATGAATATAAATTCCTTAGCAATTACTCATATATTCCATAAATTATTCCCAAAACCCAAAGTGTATTCACATTTATTTTTTATATTTCTCTCGACTTTTCGCTTTCAAATAAAATCTAAATATAAGTTAATGTCCAATAGAAATCATAATCACATGAATACTTATACAGTTTATTGATTACCACAACTCTAATAATGTGTTTATAACACAAGTCTTTTTCTCTCCCCCTCTAATCATTCACAACAGAAGATTCAAAAGATTACAAACTATTTTTTTATTATATTTAAAGATAAAAATTCAAATCATAGCTATCTATCAAAACATATGGAATATATGTCATGAAAGGTATTCATTACAATCAATAAAAATCTTTCTGCAAAATAAGATTGAAAGCAATCAAAAAATATATGTTTCCTCTCGTAAAAAATATAAATCAAATGCATAGAAGAGAAAAATATGTAATAATAAATAGATTATAGATATTAAGCATTGATGAGAAAAACTCTCATTTTCAACACAACAGACAAATATAATCAATTGATGCAAAAATTTATTCATTAATTGTAAGAAAAGAAAATTGAATTTTATGTTAAAATTTTCTCATTTGTATTCTTAAGAGTGTTATAATTTATAATATAAGGAAAAGATCTTTTATAAAATAAATATTTGACAAATTTTTTTTATAACATTTTGAAATATTTTTTTCTTTATTTTCTTCTAAATTCAATAAAAAGTTATATTAAAATAAATTCGACTCAAAGAACATATAAAACAGAAAAATAAAAATGAGTTTCAGATATAAATCTAAAACAGAAAAAATGTTTTTATGTTTTTAGCGAATGAATACAGTATTTCACATGTAATGTAAATTTGTATACAGATTAAAATCGGAAGAAATATATATAAAAACAGAGAGAAAAATATAAAAATCATTTTATATATGATATAATCGTTTAAGAATAAAAAAAATGCACTTTAGATATGATATGAAAATTGAGTTTTGAAGAGAAACAAACAATTTATGAAATAAGTTATGCAACAAAGCTATGAAAAATTGTTAGCAATCAAACTATAAGTGAATGATAGATAAAAGAAAAGCTCATTTCATTCATTATTTGATGGGCGAATAGAATTTTTTTCTGGGCAGTAGAGGTGAATTATTCAAAAATAGCTTTTTATTGATCGATGGAATGAATGAAAAGTCAGTTCCGGTTTTTTGAATATTAATTCCAATGGATTTAATCCAAAAAAATAGGGGTGCGCAAAGGATGAAAATTCAGGGGGGGGGGGGTATAGGGTTATATTTTGCTCAAAAATCAGGGAGAGGGGTATAGACCAAAATATAAAAATATGAAAATTATAAGTTAAAATCAAAAAATTTGCCGCCTGCATAGCAGGTCATGACCAAGCGCATTTTGATCATTTTTCGAAGACAGGGGGGAGGGGTATATTGGCTATAATAAAATAACGTTAGAAAATATTTATGCGAAGAATATGTTTAGTATGAAAAATGTGTTATTAACAGAAAATATATTTTGAACTCAAAGTATATTTTATTAATTTTTGTTAGTTTTCAAAACTTGGCGAATACTGTAATTGAATTTTATCCTTAAATATGAGCTTATATTTTCAAAACCAAATTGTATCGAATAGCAGGCTAAAGTATCTAAAATCTACCATTCCTATTTTAATGTCTGTCTCTTAGCTTTTATATATTTTAGACATTTAATTCATTTAAATCCTGAATATCTAATGTAATCTAACCCTATTGTATAAGAAAAATATATAAATGACAAATATTTAAGAATTTGGGTCAACAGAAAATCAATTCAAAGATTTAAGAATATCTAAAAGTTATGCGAAGACAATATTCAGACACAAATTGATTCAAATTTATTTCTGTTTTCTCGATTCAAATAAGGAAATTATATTATATTTATTTTTGTGATGAATCTCTCAAACAAGGAATTGAAATGATTTTTATTACTATTTTTATTATTTGTTTCTCAATTTTGCAATTATAACGAATAATTTCTTATGGTATTCATATCCAGAGCACCTGATATTATAGTATATTATATACTGTATTTATCTGCTTCTGTAAAAAATATAAAGAAAAATTTGTACTTTAAATCAATTTATTAACAAAAATAATCCAAAAGTAGTTTTGAAAATGGGTTTCTATCAAAATTAAATTGAAAAACTATTTATAATATTAAGAGAAATATAATTTTCTCATAAAATGAAAATCAAATTCTTATTCAAAACTGATGTCAAACACGCGATCAAATCAATAGATCATTGAATTTGAATATAAATATGTGTTCTTTTAAAACAAAGAAACTAAGAAGAAGTAATCAACGTAAGATGCGATATATACCGCCTGCTTTTGCACAGTAAGATTGTTTGCTGTTCGCACATACAAAACAGGGGTTTCTCACTAATTGTTGTTAAGCTGTAAAAAATAAATAAAATCAATAAACAAAAATGTTCTTATTTTAATTAGAGGTTCCCTCTAATTAAGCAAACAAATCCAGTATAATATCCAAAGCATTTTCTAAAAAAGCTTTCTATTTATTTGGAAAAAATCGTCACATATCTTATCTTGTCCTAACCGTGAAGATATATAAAGTAGTGAAGAGTTTATTCTTTCTCACTCTTAACACTCCTTAGTTATGCTAAACTCATATACTCTGCTTAAGACTCTTATATTAAAATTTAAATATGAATTGATTATAACATTTAGAGTTTGAAAAATAATTCTAATAAAAATGTTGGACTAAAGTATATGTATCTGTCATCCATCAAATCATAATCAAATCTATAGACATATACAGCAACTCATATCTTAATTTCTGAATCATTCGAAATATGTCTTATATTTCAACTAATTAGCATTTATTAGCGAGATATTTTTAAACTATACGCTTTACTTAAGCAAGATATTTACTTAATAAATAGTATATGTCTATAAATTTGATTTTGATCTGATGGATGACAACTACATATATTATTTTTTCTAATTTTTCTGAATAAACTTTTTTGTTCTGTCGACGAAAATTAGTTTATTTTCTTATGAAATATTTATGTTATTGTATTACAAAGTAATGCAGAAAAACATTTTGTATTTCTGTATCATTTGTGGCATAATTGACAGAACGAGCACTGGAAGGAAATGAATGACATTAGAAAAAAAGTATTTTTTTGGAGTGACTGTAGGAGAGAGTCAGTCAAAGAATATGATAGAAAAATATATTTAACATTTTGTTGTATAGAATGGCAGTGAAATAAATAGCGTTGCAAATGATGGGCGCGTTTTTACAATTGGAGAGGAGAGAGAGGACTGACTCAACAATTGAGAGAAAGACACGAATTGTATGTCTTGACTCCAAATTGTCCAAAAGAGCAGTGATTTTTCACACAAAAGTCAAACAACTTTTGAATGAAAGTCAAATTTTTCGAGACTAAAGACCTAAAGTGAAGCAAAAATAAATGAATAGTTAGTGAATGAGTGGAAGAAAAATACAAACAATTTCTTCTGCAGTCAAAGGAATAGAAACTATTGCTTCGGAAAAACTCCGGACAAAACTCTTTATTAATGTATGAATAGCTATAAGAGAGGGAAATGGAGAGCACTGTAGGAGTGCTATGGAGTGAGCAATGAGTGATAGAGACTTGAAAAGCGCTTTATTACAAGTCGTGACCAAAAATGAAGAATTATTTGCAAAATGTGTCGCGAGTTGTGAACCAAAAGTTTAGCTGAATTTTTAGTTCTTCATTGTATTTGTAGTTCGCATACAATATGTTGTTCGCAATCTGTTTCGCACTTCTATTGTCATTGATTTTAAAGAGAGAGAGAGAGAGAAGTCTTGGAAAAACTTATATGAGATATAAGTGTTGTGTCGTTTTCAGACTCAGTCACTGCATGTGTGCAGTCCTTCTCAATCAGCTCTGAGGCAATGTGTGCTCTATTGATATACGTCTCACGAATTTATGGCTTCTGTTATATATGTTATGTATGCGTAAAAGATTTTTCAATTCATTTTCTATCAGTTCCTCTCTTACTATTACACTACTCTCTCTGCAATTTATTATATACATGAATGGTATCCGTGAAAAGGCTGGACATAGAAATTATTGTATACATCCCTGACTATTAGGAATCTAAAAAATTGTTACTTTTATTTATAAAAGAATAAATAAAACGATAGAAAATTGAAAAAATAAAACATTTCTTCACTTTTTTTTTATAAAACACTTGTTATATATTTAATATCAAATCTAATAATAAATTTTAATCATTTTCAAGATTCTAATCAATCATTGATTGAGAACTTGTCATTTCATTATATTAAATGTGATTTAGTCTGAATTCAAAACTCAAACAAATACTGTATAATAAAATCTATTCTAAATAACATTTTTATTGGTTATTTAGAAAAGTTTTGAAAATTTAGTTTTTGTATTTGAAAACCTATTTTCTACAAAATGGGAAATAACAACATCAGTGGTGACACTATCGAAGGGAAATATCGGTATCACTCGAAAGAGCACACAATACTAATAGTGAACGCGTTTCACAGCCACTACAGCTGAAAGAGAATTTGCGTCTCATATCTGTTCCCTTCCTCTCAGATACTCATTGAAAAAAGAAAATACAGTTTCACATTCATTCAGACAATCACTGATAGGCAGCAAAAACATTGTTCGCAGACTCTATTCAATGGTGTGTATGGCGTGCCTGACCTTTAAGGTAATAGTTAAGGTAATATCCCTATTGACCATATACTCCATTACCGATCGTTTCGTCACAGATGTTTGTATTATTAACTAAAAATTGCTATTTTTCTCTAATGCCTGTTGTGTTATGTTATTGTTATAGATTTTCTGCCGACGAGTGCTCTCTTCTCAGCACCAAATCAGTTAAATCCACTTTAATAGTGAAATTGAGTTTATTTTTTCAGTAGATTAGGACTGATATGCAGTGAAACTTCCTGTTAGTATAAAATTACAATAATACTATATATAAATCTCTTTAAACTAAAACTTTTCAATAAAATTCCGATAAATTTCAAACAAATTCTTTTCCAATAAATTAAAGCTAAACTATAAATTAAAATCTTGATATCCAATTCGGTTAATTCAACGCATATATGAGGTATATTTGGAAAACATTCAGATCAATGATAGAGTGCTTTTCTGGTTGTGTTAACGGAGTATTTAAATAAACCAAAATAAGAAAGCTTGTATTGTATATTAATTATAAATAATTTCTAACTTGATGATTATCAGAGTTGAGAGGATTAGAATTGTTTATATATATATATATTTTACCTAGCTAATAATACACTTTATTTATCAACTTATTTTTCTTATTTTTATTTTCTCCTGTTTTTGTTGGCCAAAAGTATTTCATTCACTTAAAGCGATCAAATGTTTTGCACTCAACTCTCCTATTGTTAAGTAAATAATATAATAATAAAAGATTTATTTTTATATTTTTTCTGTTCTTTCATCTCTTTTCTCTTTCATATTTCCACAGAACTGTATGAATTCAATTGTATAGCAAAGTAGAGCTAAGAGTGGATTAAAAGTATTTTATGCTTTTCATAACACAATTTCCTCTCATTTTCTTCTGCCGAATAACAGAATTTTTTCTTACTTTTATTATTCTAACGAATTATAATCATAAAGAACTGAAAACATTTATAGCTATAGAACCGCTTATTTTTGTTACTACTGTTCAGTAGATTTTTTGTTGCTTATTCTTTAACTGAAATATAAACCCAAACAATAATTTTTTAGTATAATCTAAATTCTAGATTTTAAGAAATATTTTTCTTGTTTGTTTCAATTTTTAAATTTATTTTTCTATATATTATATACTAGGCTACCTAAAGTTCGTCTTGTCCCGTCTTGATCTTGTACAGGAACAGGACAAGACAAGGCAATATATATTTGTCAAAATTATCAGGACAGGACAGGAATGAAGTAAATCTGAAGAATTCTTAAAGTCTCCTATCGATAGAGAACAGACTTATTTTAAAATTTTGGAAATAATTGAATGATTTAATATAACTTATAAGCAGTAAAGCTATCTATACTTTTAAATTATTAAAACCTAATGAAATAAATTGAAAACATTGTTTATAAATGTTAATAAAAATATGAAATAATGTTTGTTTTGTATTTTAACTTTTACGACAGGACAGGAAATGATTTCACCAAGACCGGACAGGACAAGACAAGACAATACTTTAAGGAGTCTATTGTATGCTATTATCGATGAAACTATTTATTTATTTTTCTTATGTATTTAAAAATATATATTTTGTTTTTCGGTTTGAATTATTTATATTATAATCAGATTTAAAAAGTATTGTTAGAAAATTAATCCGAATTTATCATTATATTTATAACAAGTACATTTAATGTTTGGAATAATGATGGTTTTAAATAAAGTCTTGAATTATTTTTTATTTACTTCAAGTCTGAGGTTTTGAATAATAATTTTTAAAGAAAGACAAAAATAATAACAAATTATTCTTATCTGAAAACTAGATTTAAAATCAAAGTTTTCTAGTTTTTAACGAATAAATAAAAAATATTTTTTAAAAAAATTATTAAATTTTTTAAAACCAAAAATATAATTAACTATACTTTTAGTGCTATTTATAAGACAAATGTTGAACACATAAGATATTAAATCAAAAAATAACTACAGAATTAACGATAAGACAGTTTGATATCATATTATTTGGATTCAAGTGTTAAACAAAAATCGTGTTTTTTAGTGTCGAATTAGAGTGAATTCAAAAGAATAAGAAGAAGAAAATATTTTTTTTTTCAAAAGAAACAAAAATATTCTGAAATGAATGCAAATTTCATTAGAACTATAAGATATATAAAGTTATAATTCCACACAAAATAAATTGACAGAGAATTGAGAATAAGTTCATCTCTCAAAATAGCAGTCAATTAATCACTACTTTCTATATTATATTCTTTTAAAAATACAGTTTATTATGTAATACTTTTACGATGAACTGAAAATTCATATCAAATTTTTTCTAAACAGCAAAAAATTACTTATTGTTTAAGTATAAGTCACTAAACCAATAGAACCAAACCAATTACCAAACCATTCGGTAATAGAAATATCAAATTTATTTATATTAGTTTTTTTCCTAAGTTTTATTATCTATTCTTTTATTATATACTTTACTTTATAACCAGAATAAGTGCTAACTTTAAGAGCGATTCTTATTTTTGGTTCAAATAGTAGTTTTAAAAATAACATTTGAGAAGAAAAAATTGTTTATTAACTTATATTTAAAAATTCAAAGTTCAGTCAAACAATAGGAAATCGGGGTTTTTATATGAATTTTATTGATATTATGGTATAATATATTTGGTCTCAGTTTTAAAAAATATTCTGATTGTAGTATAATATACTGTAAATTGTTTGGCAATAAAAAGCACTTTAATTCTCTCACTTAAAAAAATTGTTTTGTTTAGGGGTTAAGGAATGTGTTAAAGAGTGAGGGCCTAACACTCACAATAGGAACTGTCCTCTTAAGAAACTGAACTTTATTTTATTTTGAAACAACTCTTCTGAAGCCCAAAAAAATAAAAAATAAAATAAGAAAACTATTTTCTATTCTTTATTACAGTTCAGCAGAAATGGAGAAAACTTTTTATATATTGTCGTAAACACAACAACAAATCTAATTATCAAATGAAGAACAGTAGAGAGAAAAAAGACCTCTTTTTTGCTATTCTTTTGTCAGACAAAAAGCCGACATTGAATGTATGGCCACTGGATGTTATGCGAGTGGCTATAATACCAGTGCCACTCATTAGGGGTATGTGTTGTGTTGTGTAAAAGACAACAAAACAAATTCAAACTAAAAATAAAATGAATGAACGAATGAAAATAATAAATGAAATTCATTAGAATTTTTACAACTGAAAAATCACTTTTCTCTTTCTCTCTCTCCCTTTCCATTTGAAGGGACAGTCACTCATACGCTGACTCTGTTTAGTGTTTTAGGCAGAGGTAGGAGGGATAGGAGAAGGGGTCTGTAATTTAAGAGAGTAATGACAGATAGATAGTCAAAGTCTCCCAATAGTTCGTTGTCTAATGATAGGCGCACTCCTGGATAGAGGAGACTCTGGGCCAGTGTTTTGTCTATTAAGAGGAATGAATAAGAATTTAAACATTTTTCTCTCTTATGTTCTTCTATTTAGGTATTAAACAACACACAAAAAATGTAATGAACCGCCTGTTGAGAGGATGGGCGACGAAATCCCGGTGAGGGGATTGGGATATGTTTGAAGATGTGAGGGTGAAAAATGTAACCCAAGTCTATTGTAGGCTCAGGTATTCACCTATTCGTCGTTAACCTCCAGAAAACAAAACTTAATTTCAGTTTTTCTCTTCTGTTGATAATTAGCATAATTATAGTGTTTGGACTCTATTTTATAATTTATTTATTATAATATTTTTTTCTTCTTATTTATTATTTAAATTTTTCTCTCTACTGAATGTATGCATTGAAAACAATTTCTTTGATTTTCATTTTATACGTTTAGAAATATATGTCTGTATGTCTTGTTTTATATTTAAGTATATAATTAATGATTATTTCCCTTCATTTTAATGTTTAATTTTTTTTATTTGTTGTGAATCATTTGATAACAATTTTCATTTCACTAATTTTGTCTGTCATTTGAATTATTGATTTGAATAAGTTTTTAGAAAGCATTTTTAGTTGCTTTTGTTTTGAGCTTTTGTACGCAATTTATTATGAATTAAATTATATTTATTATGCATTTTAAAAAACCTCTTATTATGTATTAATCATATGAAATGGGGATTTGACTGTATTAATCGATTTTGCTTAAAGACATTTCTACAGTACGTCTAATGAATTAAAAATTTATTTTCATTAACTTTTGAGGACTTTTAATATACGGTTATTGCAAAATGAATTTGAATTTTCTTCTCTTCCTTTTCTTTAATATAACGCCAAATCAATTGATTTATTTGCGTTAAACAGGTTTTACTGTAGTCTTTAGCTTTTTTTTAAAAAAAATGCTCCTTCGCTTATCTATCTCTGCCTCGGGTTCTATTAGGTTACCGTTCAAAGAAGCCCAGTGTGGTCGGTGTGTTGGGTCCTATAAATTAGATATTCGACTCTAATTTTATGGGTTGTGTTTAGCACTGGAATAACATAGGAAAGACATAACAGTGAGAATCGATGTATTTGTTTTCACAAAAGGTTTTAAAAATTTTAGGTAATTTCCAAGACTTGAAATTTTAACTAGAATTCTGTGGCTATTGAAAGGTTGTGGAGAGAGAGGTATTTAAGCTTATTTTTTCAGCACTACTACTATTAACTAAAACAATATAATAAATTTTTTGTGTTTAAAAATGTCTTTTCACTTATTCTTAATTGAAATTTGTGTTTTCAAAGGCTATAAAACACTTTGATTCTGTTGTTTCTGTTGACCTCTTTTTATGTTTCATATACTCTAATGTTTTTAAAACTTAACTCTATTTGTATCGCATTTTGTTTTTTATTTGTATAAAACTTTATTTCTGAAATAGTTTTATTGAGGATTATAAGTGAGATAAATATGATATTTAAAAAAATAATAAAATCCCTTTTTAGAGAATTAATATTGATTTTTAAGTTTTTACAATGTTCAGGGTATTTTATACATAATTTTTAACTAAATAACTATTAAAATTATAATTTAAGATTAGTATTCAAAAGATTTTTGAAATATCTTTTGAGTTAAAAAATTTCATAATTATATAAGAATTTATTTATCATTATTTATTTATTATATCAATTTTCAAACAAATATTGACAAACTTAATGGAAAGTATTTATGAATCATATATTCCTTAAGAATGATTCAGACAAATGTCATTTAAGAAAATATCTTTTTGAAAAAAAAGAAAACTTTGGAAAATCATTTTTGAAAATAAATGGAAATTATTTTTGAATAAATTTTATTCAATACTTTATGGTTTAAACGAGTTGTTGAATAGCATTTATAGCTATTAACCTTTCAAAAAAAGAAGAGAAATATTTCTAATAAATAGTTTCTAAATTAGATTCTAAAAACTTATTATAATATTTTTTTTGTTTTTGTTCTCTTTATATATCTCTTATATTTTTTTCCGACTGATAACGAGTACTGTCTATCAGATTCTGTGTATCCCTGCGCTCGATATTACTAAAAAAAATTATTCACTCATTTAAAAGATTTCCAACTGTTTTCTCCCTAAAAAACTGATATCAGACTCATAGCAGACTCCCAGCGGGTATTCAACAAAAAATATATGAAATAACTGTTAGTTTTAAACCTAAACCTAAACCAAAAAAAGAAATTTATTTTAAAACCATTTTCAATATATATATTTGCCTCACTTTTCAACATTCATTGATAGAATCGATTTTTTTGTCTACAGTTTTATATTTATTACATATATTTTGTTGATTTCATTTAACACACAAATGGAGAAAAATGTTTCCTTAAATGATTTGATTTTTTCCTCCTTTTATATCAACTTTTCTGTTATATAAGCTTTAAAGTGAAAAATTGATTGATTCCTAAGTCTATTACGAAAATCTGGGCACAAATATAGAGTAGAGAAAAAAGTATAATAAAACTAAACCTTTTATTTTCTATTATTTGTTATGTAATAAAAGTTATAAATTTTTCTTATTCTTTGAAAAGTAAGATATCATTTACAACAGAATACACTGGTATTAGACTTAACCATTGGGTCGTATAATATAATGATAATAAAAAAGACTTTTAAGTCATGTACTGTTCATCTCATATAATAAAATTCCACAAATAATCCAATAAAAAACCATTTATTTTAATTTAGTCGCAAAACAATACAAATCTATGGGAAATAAAAGTTCAATTAATGTTTTTAAAAAAAATTGTAATTTGTATTCATTTTTTCAAAACCCGGAAAAAATTTCTTCTTATATTCTTCTCTAATACAATACAGTCAAACCTAATGTTTTCCGAAACAAAAATACAGAAATATATCAAATAAATATCAATATTTAATAAACTTTCACAATATATAATAAGAATATTCTGTTGACAATAGAAAATTCTGAAAAATTTAGGAAAATATTTGTTATAAAGAAAGTTATAGTTTTATAAAATATATTTATGTATTCGACTGTACTTTATTGAACCGATACTACAAAATCAAATGTTATTTCTATCCAATCCTAAAAAAAATTCAACCAAATTTATTTCACTCCACACAGAGTTGTGTATGTGTTATGTTTCTCATATACACCCATTGTTTTTTGTTCGGTTGGGTCGGGAAATTGAAATTAATTCGTTTCCCTGTGTGCCAATCCGATAGAGTTCACAATCAAAGCACATAACAAAAAAAAATTACAGATAAAGTGAAATCCGTAACCAAATCCCTATTAGAAGTTTGGAATTCCAGCGGTGAGAATGAATTTATTCCATTCCACTCTTCAATATATATATAAATATATTAAAGCATTCGGTATTCGGATTTATGACTATATTCGGAGAGATAGGAGATATAGCGAGAGAGAGAGAGAGAGAGAGAGAGAGAACTGGTAGATAATGCAAGCCATCTATCTATCTATCAGTTTGTGCTCTGCTTTTTGGGTGTGAACACCAAAATCTCTTGAGTGAGAAAAATATTTTTCTTCAATTTTTTTGTGTTGTATTCCTCTCTTGAATTTTAATCGCATATATAATATGCAATAAATAAGTGAGCGATAAGTATAGCGATAATCAATGCATTTAAAAATAATATATAAAAAAATTCTGTTACAAAGTATTGGCACAAAAAAGGAAAAATTCTTTCTGATATCTATCTGTCTGTGCGTTTGAGAAGTAGCCAATTCTGGTATTTTCTAAACCGCCCAAACCCACTGTCCTTTGGCTCTCTCTTTCTCCTTCACACCCGTCACGGCTTTTGTCTGACAGGACATGAATTTTTTGGCAATAATTATAAATTCTTTATAAGAAAATTTTAATTTAGTTTTATATACAAAACAACAATTTCTTTTGAATATTTCAAAATATATCTACTCTTAAGTGTGAGAAATGGATGAAATCTTTTGTCCAGAATATATTCATTTAAAAAGAATATTTTGAAAAGTTTTTTTTTGAAAACTATTTCGTTTTGCTTTTTTCTAAAAGTTGTCAATAGAGTTCAATAAAATAATAAAATATCACAATTTATAGCCCATTGAAAGCGTAGAGAAGATTAAAATGAATTCAGAAAAATAATAAAATGAACGGAAAATAAAGATAAAATTCAAATTCAAATTTATCATCGATTCCAATGGCAATGAAGAAGAAATAGTATTCATAAAGTTTTAAATACTATGACTATTAAGCATCGAAAAGCTATATCTAATGGTGTTAGCGATCAACTAATATCTGGCAATAAATTAGTTTTAATAGTTTATTCCACTCCATTGGAGAAATAGGAAAAGAAGAATTAAAGTCAGATAATACAGGGGCAGAACTAAAATGAGTTAGTGCTCCAACACTTGCTTATTTGGCTTAACATACACTAAACGTATAAAAAAGCAAATTTATTCTCTTCCCCATACCATACCATCCCTATTAAAGCATTGAACAGCACTATTACACACACAAACGTATTGTTTATTCGCTATTGTTTGTGGTGTTATAGAGAAAATTCTGGTCACATCACAGCACGAGTTCTCTCTCTCTCTCTCCTCTCTCTCTCTCTCTCTCTCTCTCTCCTCACTTATATATATATATATCCAGTTCTCAGTCACTGCTCCTTCTAATCCTTGAGGTATTTATTTATTTGTGGACAATGGGAGGAGAGGATAGACCTTAAGAGTTTAGTATCCGATAGATGAGTACTACTGCTGTATTCGAGTCATATAAGTATTTCTGTATTAAAAATGTTTTTATTTTATTTTTTCTATTCCAGAGCACAGTCTTCTTAAGCACAGGCATTCACATAAACGCATTGCCAGATCATAGGAATAGAAGAAGAGGAAGAAGTGTTAGACAGAGATAGAGATAGAAAAAAAATCAGACAAATCTCAATCAAATGTACAGTCGATTCTCGTCTATGAATTTTGTTTTCATATCAATTAAAATGATTAGCAATTGATTTGTGAATTGAAGTCATTTGAAAATTGATTAAAATTTTATTCGTTTTTGTTGTTATCTTTACTTTTCTTCAAAAGTAATTAATTTGAATTATTTGAGTATTAAATTAGATTTTCATTAATACTTTTTAGTTTTCAAATACTATATATTCATTTTATTTTTTGCTCCCTTTAAACAGAAATCACTGTATGTAAAGGAAAAGTAATAATAAGAGCAGAAGATGTGACAGGAAATGGCAGATGAATATAATACGTACACCAATAGGAGAGATAGGGAAGGAGACAACGGACAGGGGGTTTGAAGGTTTAACTATAAGACTATGGAATTAGGTATTAGACTTACAGATGTGTCTGTCCTATGGTTTAGATTTATGCAATTCAACGAATTGAATATAAATTGCATTCAATTTCTGCAATATTTAATAAATTCACACATAGTTTCTCTCCAATGCCTTTGTCGGCTCAATTGCTCCTTTACTATCACTTTTTTGGGGTAATTTTTTGTTGTTTTCATATTTCAGATTATTTTGTCTAAAAATATATTTTTCCTTGAATTTTATCGACAAGTTTTCAAACTTTTTTTTGTTATTAATATTTTTAAATATAAATTCTTAATTCATTTTTCTTTCTTTTGACACTTTCTTAAACTGCTTTTAAATACATTTTTATAAATTATTAAAGAAGAAGAAGAAGAAGAAAATAAAGGGGAGAAAAAGCTTTTTAAGGAAAATATAAATTTCTTATCTCTTATTTTTCTAATTGATTATTAGTATGTTTTTTTGAATAAATCTTAATTATTATTAAGTTTTTTTTGTTTGTCTTACTTTTACGCCATTAAGTCTGCAATTAATGTCAATTAAATTGAGATAATATTTATTCATTTTCTCTATCGATAAATAAGTTTTCTCTTCTTATTTTAGTTTTATGTTATTCTTTTACATACATTTCTATCATAAGAGCCACACAACGAGTGGTTGTTTTGAAAAATGAAAGCTAAAAATATAGCCAAAAAACTTTTGGACAATTGTTAAAACTTTTCGATTCATTGGGTTTTCTAACCAATTATTATCTAAAGGGTAGAGAAGAAGGGATAAGGAATATAAGGAGTAGTTATTGTCCCGAAAATCACTTATTAATTATATACAGGTATACTATATTCAGTACAGAACACGTATATTCCCTGTGCTATCGACAATGTGGGAACAGTATGTTTTCACTGATTTATCGAAACCGCAGACCAAAAATAGTTGAACTTATTTTTTTGTTAATAAAAATAAATTTAAAAATTGAATTCTTATTACTTATATTTACGACTAAATCAATTGCCGTTAAAACTGTATTTTATAACTATTTAATAGTGACTCCAATAAAATACTAAACTTCTAAATATCACAAAAAATAAAATAAAATAAAAACTGAAAAACTTATTTTGAAGTTTAAGCTCGAGTTAAGGGTTAAGTGGAAAAAATGCTTTTTGAAGAGGAATTTTTTGTATTTTATTTATTTCTTTTCAATTACTAATTTAGCAATAATTTTTGTCTAATAAAAACCTTTTTTCTTTAGATAGGTTTTAAGAAAATTAAGTAAAAATACTTATTTTTCTTTTATTTATATCTATAAAACTTTTTATTATTAATTCGCGAAAACACATAAAATAAGAGTTAATTTTGTCTTTTATTTTATTAGAAAATATTTACAGAATTTTAAATATTTCTCTCTTTTTCCGAGTGAAACAAAAAAAAATAAAATGCAATGAAATCACTTTATACGACATTTTTGGGACAATAATTTTGTTTTGAATAAGAGAGAAAAATCGTAAATTACGAGTAAATATACTGAAAGCCGAGTTATAACTCTTGGAAAGTGAATAATAAAAATTATTAATTCAATGCACGCTTTGAACGCACTCTTAAAGAGATAAATAAAAAAAATAAGAGATAAGTTAAAAGTTTTCTTTTAAACATTCTAATATAGAACATTTTGAGTGATATGTTATAAAATTATGAAGGAATACTAGCAAGATTAAAATTAAAAATTATTATAAATACCTTTATTTATAGATTAATAATAGATAAAATATTATTATGCATTTAGTTCAGATATTTTATTCAAAATTCATATAAATTAATTATCAGTTCAACAAAAAGTAAACTTAATTAAAAGCAAGGATAGATCAAGTCTGCCTGGTCAAGGCATTTGTGTATGATACTGTGATGTGATATGAGGGCTGTAATCAGATAAGATTTTGAAACTGAATCATATCTACTAATACTAACTCTATTGAACTCCATTGAAATCTATAGAATTTGTATTGGTAGATGTGATTATGTTTCGAAATCTTATCTGATTACAGCCCTCATATCACATCACTGATTGGACTACATATAGATAGTATAAAAAAGTTTCAGACGTGGGGCAAATTCAATTTGCGACAACTTTATATTCGCTTTCATAGAAAAACACTTTGATAATGTTCCATCTGGATCATGAATTTCTCATTACTAAATATTAATGTTTCAAAAAGGAGCCTTCTGCTCCATTTTTACTATATTTTACTAAAGCTATAGTAATTTATTTTTAATTTAAGAATTTATTGTCTTCGGGTTTGCATTTCAACATTATTAAAAGGATATTTACCCCTATTTAAGCATTTCAAAAAGCTTTTTATCAGTAATATTTAGTTACAGTATTTAGCCATGCACCTTTACATTTAACAACTATATTAAATAAATCTCTTAGCTTCAATGTTAGCTTCTGTGTTTTGACCAAGGATGTAGAAGCGGACGGGGGTTCATCCCGGAATACACCTTCTAACGTTTTCGCCAGGTACTCCTATAGACTCTCCTCAAGGTACTCTAGCAAGTTTTGAGAAAACGGCGACGTTTTCTGAATATTCTTTGATATTTTGGATAAAATAACAGAATTTTGTCGAATTTTAGTAAATTCTTGTAGAATTCATCGAAATTCTATTAAATTTCGTCATTTTTAATTAAAATCTGTAAGACTTTGACGGTTGCTAAGTACCCGACACCCCCTTCTATACTCTACTCGCCGAAAACCACCCCCTCTAGCGTTTTGAACCTTCCACATCCAGTGTTTTGACAGTAAAACAAACTTATGCTATTTTAACTACTGATACTTCTATGGCAATGGACTGATGAGTTTTCTGTGGAAAAAGCTTACCTATGGAAAGAAATATATTTCATAAGGAAGGGGCTAATGCTAATCCTATTAAAGTGAGCTAATACTAGGAAGGGGGTTAATACTATTCTCACTGACTGTTATAACTTATAAGTTTCAGCGCAAGGTAATTTCAGGGATTATTATGGGAATCCTGGTAATAATTAAAGAATTTCAGCTCATTTTGTACTTATCTACCTCTCCTAACAAATCTATATTCTCCTTTTTTCTTCGAAAGCGTAGATAAAAATGATTGTTTTAATTACAAATTTAGTTATATTCAATACAAATATAAACTAAACAAACTTTTATAATTAAAGTTTTCATAATATAAACTAAAATTAACACTAAATAAACAGTTAATAAATACTAAATTCAATTTTTACCCTTATAATCAAAAAATTGGCGATTAGATATACTAAGTGTACGAAATATTCTAAAGCTGACATAGAAAACAATAAGATACCAGAAATTTCTAAAGTGAATTTTGTAGCCCTATTGACCATTAGCTTTGGCTATAAATTTTGACACTCTAA
>JAQFXN010000703.1:0-19263 GCA_034693365.1 Liacarus xylariae | reverse complement strand
CCGTTTCGGTGCCTTATAGTCCGCCCGCTACCACTTAAGATCAACAAACTGGTCATAGTTGGACGGGTGGTCCAAAGCGACGTTTGAAAGTCAACATCCAGAGTAGAAAAACGTCTCAATATGTTAAGTTTGCATGATTGCCTATATTAGCTGTGCATAAATATCGTCAGTTTTAAAGTGGTTCCAGTATTATGATAAGACATATTCTCACTAGTTATTCCAATCGTGTATACTATTTGACAGTTAGACCAATTCAATTCAAATATACGGGAATTTATTTGCACCAATAGAATAAAAGAAAACATTTTCTAAAAGTATTGGTTTAATTTTTCTTTACTTATTGAATATTATCTCTTGTATTAAATCAGAAAACGTGGTAAGTTATAGTGTCAAAATGGGGCATTCGTAGCTGAAAACTGATTGGACCCCTCAAAAGAGAAGTTATAATCCAATCAAAGTACTGAAATTAGAAAATACTGGTGCCCGATTGTGATACCCTATAACTTACCACTATTGCTGATTATAATCATTTAGATAAACAATGAGTATATAAATAATTCTTAACCATTAATCAAAATGGTAGTTATTATATAAAGCTTAATCACATTTATACAGTAATGTAATGTAAATGTAAAGTCGTGGAGATTCGAAAATGGACTACTTCTGAAGCCTTTCTATACTATAAGTCCAATATTAATATTCATTTTTTGACTTAAACCTAAATAATAATCTTGAATCGTTTAATAGTTTTTGAATCTTTTATCGTCATTTTCAATTTAAATGAAAGTTCAATAATTTTATATAAGTTTAAGTCTAAATAAATTGAATATTAATATTGGACTACATATGGATAGTATAGAAAGACTTCAGAAGTAGTCCATTTTCAAATCTCCACGACTTTATATGAAATGAATAGTAAATGTGAGTAAGTTTTGTAGAAAATCTAATATTGATGAAAACTTATAATGTTTTAAAATCATTGAACACACTTTCTTTTATTCTATTGGAGCAAATAAATTCCAGTATATTTGAATTGATTTGGTCTAACCGTCGGATAGTACACACGATTGGAATAACTAGTGTTCTGCTTTCAACGCCAAGTTATCATATAAATGCATTCAATCTGCTATTAAGTTTGGTCTATTCGACACCAAAAAAAGGGCGCATTTAAAAAAGGCTTTTCTAATGTTAAAAACTAATTGATGGATTTTCTTATATTCTATTCTAAAATATAAAATAAGAAGTGACATTTCTAAATAAGTTTTAAAGCAATATTGCTTTAAATCTGAACTTGGTGTCTTTGCTTCTTCAACCTTAAAGTGTTAAATGTTTACTATTTTATTGATGAATCTCATGAACTTATATGAAAATTATACTACAAGTTAAAGCAAAGCAAAGGCACCAAGTTCAGATTTTAAAGAAATATTGCTGTAAAACATATTTGGAAATGTCACTTCTCATATTAAATTATATTTAAAAAAAATTCTACTACAGCACAGGTATAATTTTAAAATTTTAAAATTAGTTACAATTGATTGCATATTGGTTGAACAGATCACCATGTTCAATTTTAAAAATAATAATTACCACTTATACAGAAACAGCCGGCACTACATTCCCTCTCTGGACAGTTGATATCAAATCTATAGTCAGCACATGTTTTTCCGCACTCATTAGAGCATTGCTTATATTCTTCATTGAGACCACAGATATTAGTTTCAGTGCTTTCAATATATTCTTCACTAATATCTTCATTCGAATAGCAGTCCCTCTTTGGAACACACAATTCATAGCTATTCCTAAAGAATCCGGGTCTGCAAAAGCAGTCGGCCTCACACTCACCAATTGCACCGACACTACATTTAGCCCTTTGTCCTTCGGGTTGATCTCCCGGACAATATTCATCGCAATGAGTACCACAACTATCAAACAATTCATTTTCATTGCATGTATTATCTGGTTTTGGAGTCAGTATATCCACACCTCTTCTCTCGCACTCATCATTTGGAACACAGAGTCCCCGATTGTTGCGAAAGTATCCCTTTTGACAGAAACATCCGGATTGGCATTCGTTTGTTGAACACATCGATGAATCTTCACTATTGACGCAGTAATCGGCACATCTTGAGGCGCATTCTTGGAAAACCTCTCCGATCGGACATTTGTGTGGAGGGGGTAATGGGCAGTGAGTTGTGGCCGGCTCTTCACAATTGGAATATAGAACACAATAGCCCTGGTCATTTCTATAAAAGCCTGGTATAGACAAAACAACATTTAAATCTCAAATTTAATCACTTAATTAATTAATTTATTAATTTCACACAAACCTGGTTTGCAAAAGCACCCGACATCACATTTGGGTGCAGTCGGGCCACAAATCTCGGTTTGATTTCTATTTATACACAACTCCAGACATCGCGAACCACATTCACTAAAACAAATGCGAATTTAGTTAAGGAATAATTCAAATATATCTTAAATTTTACGAAAAAAATTAGAATTTTATGCAAAAAAGTTTATGGCATTCATATGTGAGCAACAAATCTGATTAATTCTAATTTATTATTATTATCTGTTTTGAAATCAATTTAAAGAAATAGTTTTTCTGAAATTCTATGGAATTATCTTTTGTAAAAAAAGGTTTGATTCCATACCTCCAATATTCTTCTTCTTTACATTTAGCCAATTCTCTTGTCCGACAGGGCTCTTCACGGAGTGGCACTTCTGTTATAGGCGACGCTTCACTACACACTCCCTCTCCATCTCTAAACAAACCGCTCACACAATAACAGCCACTTTGGCACAAGTCGTCCAAACAGACAGACGTATTATGAATATTGTCGATGTTTTCCAAACACCTGTTCCCGCATTGTCTGAACTCTTCATTTATTGGACATTTTGGAATTGATTCAGGAGTGGGCGGCGATTCAACGCATAGATTAAATTCATTTCGGAACAGTCCGGGCAAACAGAAGCAGCCGGGGGTGCAGTCATTGGGATTGCAATCAAAGTCATTAAATAGTTTATTGTCCAACGATTCCATACATCTATTTCCACATTCAGTCATTGCTTCGTTATTAGGACAGGGAGGGGGAGGTTTGACACACAAACCATCGCTATTTCTGAAGAGTCCGGGCAAACAATAACAGTGGGGTCGGTCGCAGTGGGAGGGGTCACATCTGATTCGGTCGAAGATTTTATTTTCTAACGATTCTAAGCATATATTTCCGCATTCATTATAGGTTTCAAAAGGGGGACAGAGAGGGGTCATTGGTTTGGATGGTTTAATACAAAGACCTCTACGATTCCTATAATACTGAGGTCTACAAAAACAACCGGCGCTGCACTCATCTCTGGGACATTTGAATGGTTTATAAAAATTATCAATTGATTCCATACATTTGGATCCGCAATGAGTATAGGACTCGTGTTTCGGACACTTCGAAGGCGGAACAACACAAACGCTTCTTCTGTTTCGTTTCAATCCTTCCAAACAAAAGCATCCGATTTGACAGAAATCTTGAGCACAAACCCAAGGATTGTCTATGTTTTCAATAGATTCAAGACATCTATTGCCACATTCAGTCATTACTTCGTTTTGAGGACAATGAGGTGGGAGTGGAGGTGGAAATGAGACACAGAGTCCATCACTGTTCCGACGCATTCCCGCCAAACAGAAGCATCCGGGGGTACAGACATTGGGATTGCATTCATATATATTAAGCAAACTATTGTCTAACGATTCCATACAACGAGAGCCACAGTTACTAAAAGTCTCGTGTTTTGGACAGAGAGGCAGTTCGGGACCACTTTCTTCAATGAGTTTAGGCATAACACAGAACATATGGCGATTGCGATACATACCGGGCCTACAATAGCACCCGGGGTTGTGACACCTGTATGGACCACAAACAGACTGGTCCTCAATGTTTTCCAATAACTCGAAACATCGATTCCCGCACTCGCTATTCAGTGATCAAAAGTAATAGTTTTTTAACAAAATTATTAGACTATAAACTCTTCATATTTTACTTCTGCACAGCTATTAGACTGTCTTAGTTTATTGGCTCAATCATGTTATATCCGACAAATCTGTGAACGACAACAGTTACAGAATATGAGTTTGAAATAAAAACTGAGTCATTGATAGAATCGCTTTATAAAATTGTTTTTTATTTCAAATTGTATCAGTGATGATAGACCGGGTACTAAAAAAGATAAGAATCTGAACTTGTGTCAGACGAACTTATACTAATCCAATAGATTCTAATAGAGTTTGCATTACTTTGTCTGACACAAGTTCAGATTCTTATCTTTTTCAGCACCTGGTCTATCATCACTGAATTATATGATAGTGAAACTAAACTCTCGGTCATAGATTAAAAATATAATAACATTAAGCGAATAAACTAAAACAGTGGGGCACTTTTTTCTATGAGGGTTTTGAAAAAATATAATTTATTGAATAACCAGCTATATACAGTCTTCCAGATTTTAATATTCCAGAGAAATGCTTTACTCTTACTTAGCGTTGCAAATGAATAAATTTTAAGAAAATTTATCATTAAATTTACTATAAATTTATTAATAAATTTACCTCTATTAGAAAATTTAATATTTTAAATAAATTTATATAATTAAATTTTGTCAAAAATTTAATAAATTTTATACATTATCATTAAAATTATTAAAGAGATTTGGCTAAAGTGCATATTATTTCAAATTAATTTAAGGATGTGCAGAGTAAAACTCACTGACTCGAAAAATATTCAAAATTTATCCTATGAGTATGGACAAATATCTCAATGTTTTGAAGAAAAATGGGAAAGAAGTAACTTTTTTGCCAAAATACCTGTTTTGAATCGAAAATCAAACATTTTGTTATAAAAATAACAGAGATGAGGAAATGGGGGTCCAACCCGGAATACCCCCTGTTATTTTAGCCCCTATAGGTCGGACGAGAGATACCCTCCTCTCTCCATAGAAAGTTGAGAATAACGGCGCCGAAAGAGCCGTTTTCTGAATATTCTGTGAAATTCAGCTTAAGTTCTTAGAAAAATAACCGAATTTTATCAAATTCTGTTCAATTCTTACAGATTCTTGGTGAAAAAAAGTTTGATGCCTAGATGATATTGTAATTATTTCTTAGTCTCAGGTTACTTTCCAGATACTCAGAATCTTAAGAGTTAATGAATCGCTCTTATTCATATTTTTGTCTATCAAATTTTCTGAATTAATTTACCGGGCAAAATTAAATTTACTATAAATTTCCTAGTAAATTTATTAGCATTTTAAAAATTTAGTAAATGTTTCAACGCTAACTTCAACTCTACAGTCATTTTAATTTTCAGCTGTTTTTGTCAATAATTTTAGTTTTCTATCATTTTTTGACTCAATATATGATTTAATTCAATGAATTGTTAAAACTCTAATGAATTTATGATAAAATACGTTAAATATAAACAAAAATTAGAGGAAAATAGTTATGAATTGAATTCAGGAAATAATAGGTTTTCATTAAATTATTGTTTGAATTTATTTTTACAAAAACTGCCAAATAATGAGTCAATGAATTCATTAATTATTATAATTGTATTTAAAATTCATTAAAATTTTATGCAATTATTTTGAGTCAAATTCAAAGATTGAGTTAAAGTTTAGTTAATATTAAATCCGAAAATGGGTTACGATTTGTCCCGATTTGACGGAGAAGTGGACGAAGAGCTCATTTGTCCCATTTGTTCGGGTGTTTTGGAAGAACCCCTTCAAGTAATAGATTAATGCTTTTGTTAACAATTTAATCAATTTTTAATTTATGTAAATTTGTTATCAATTGAGGCGCCGGTATGTGAACACGCGTTCTGTGGCTCATGTATTAAAGTAACCACTGATTGATTGGTTTTAATTATTTCAAACATATATTAATTGCTATTCATTTACAGGAATGGTTGTCCCGTCAGATGACATGTCCAGTGGACCGCCAGTCCGTCAGTTCAGCGCAACTGAAGTCTGCGCCGCGAATACTACGAAACCTGTTGTCCAGACTTAACATAGAGTGCGATAACGCCTCATTTGGCTGTAAAGCTATCGTTAAATTAGATTTACTCCAAACCCACTGTAATGAGTGTGACTTCAACCCCAAAAAGCCCGTTCCCTGTGATTCCAATTGTGGTCTTATTGTTCCGAAGGATGAACTTAAGGTCAGATTAATAGTTGTCTTTTTCTGTCGTATGTCTTAACGTGCGATCACTTATAGGATCACAACTGTGTTCGAGACCTCAGAACATATGTTCAGAAACAAAGCGAACAAATCTCTAAATTACAGCTCCAGTACTCTGAACTCAAACGGGAGGTCAATATGTTGAAGGACTGCGTCCGCGCCATCAGAGCTGCCAATCCTAATGGAATACCAGCTATTGTGGAGAGCTTTGAACAGGACGAGGTGGAGCGGTGGTCGGCCACACTGCAAAGGGCACGGGTCACACGATGGGGGGGAATGATTAGTACTCCCGACGCCTCACTTCAAGAGTCTGTTCGCAAAGCACTTATGGATTCTGGAAGTCCTATACATATCATTAATGAATTGATGGAGAACTCACACGAGCGCCGGTGGCCCCCGGGTCTCAGCACTCTAGAGATCAGACAAATGAATCGAAGACTTTATGACAATTACGTCTGCAGAAGGATTCCGGGCCGACAGGCAGTGGTGGTCATGACCTGCGATAACCCACACATGAGTGAAGACATGCTTTTGGACCCGGGGTTAGTCATGATATTTGCTCACGGGATTGAGTGAATTGATCGGTGGCTTAATTCACGGGATTAACAGATTTTTAGTAATGAATTCCAAATACAATACTTTTTGAACTAAAACCAACACTTTGTCGACAAATAGTAGTGAAACTGATATCAAATTCTATTTTCATTTTATATAATTTTTTTCATTTCTGAATAATTTGTTCTTAATTTCTTTTAATTCTCATTTCATTGAGTAATGTCTAAAAAAAAGTCGTGAAAAATATTGATCTCTATATGAGTTAGAATTTATTGCATTTAAAAGTTAAATATTCTATAATTTTAATATCGATTGAAAATTTAAACAATAAAATATATTTTCGATTAAATTCTGTATTAAACAAAACCAAAAGTAAATATCGGCACGGGTACAACAGGCCTCTTGGATAAAGAAGTCTCTATAAAATGAGCCAAAATATTCTTCCTTAAAATCTTTTTGAGAAGGGGCGCAGTTTTCAGTCAGCTATAGAATATTATTCTGTTTTTGTGCCAAAAATTAGTAAATTCTATGAAAATCAACAAGTTCTGCTATATTTTTGTAAAATAAATTTTTTGTCAAATTATGTAAATAACCCTGGACCACATCGCCTAAATTATGACCATGTTCCTACTGCATCCCCTAAGTTCATATCCTCCCAGCACTTTTGACATTGAACATCACTAAAAAAGGTTATATTTGACATTAGCTTATGGTATACAGTGCTTATGGATTCTGTTATTATAATAAGTTTGGTTTGAGACTAGGGATACGCAAAGGGCGAAAAGTTCAGCCACAGGAAGGGGTAGAGGTTAAGGTTATTTGCACTTGTCAAATTCTTGCAGAATTTAATTTTAAAAATGACGTAATTTAACAGAATTTCGACTAAATCTGAAAAAATCTAATAGTGTTTGACAAAATATTGTCAAATTCTTGCTAAATTTGGTCAAATACTGTTATATTTTTGCAGAATTAGACTAAATTATAATAATAATAACATTCATTTAATTAACAACTTGTGTTAAACATTCATCTGAATTAAATAGTTTATAGATTATACAATACTCATATTGCATACAATACAACTTTATAATAGTTATACAATCAAATTATTTTTGTTCAAATAAATAATATTAATGTTATAAATAATATTGTGTTAAATTACGTCATTTTTAAACAAGTTCTGCAAGAATTTGACGATTGCAAAATACCCCACCCTAAACCCCCTGTGACTTTGAGCCTATTATCAGTACTGATAAGTGAGTTAAAAATAATTTATGCGGCTTTAACAATTTTCCTCAACTTCACTTAATTGGCACAGGTAGGGCAGGGAACAAGATGCCATAGTTGGGAAATTCTTCTTATCGAATCAAGTTAATATATAGCTAAAACCTTGAAAACCCCTTCCAATCTATTTTGGTAACGGCTATATATTGTGATGAAGGTATAAGCAATTTCCTTTTTTAATCCGAATGATTTTCTTTAATTTAAATCTTGGATTCAAAGAGAATGAGGAATTGATTAGATCTCTTAGTGATTCGAAGATTAATTTCAATTCTATCCTCTTTTGAACATTTCCTAAAAGTGCAAAAATATCCCTTCAATTCCTCCTATTTATCGATTTTTCTAAATAACCATTTATTCTACACATTATTTGTTCGATCAATACTCTGAATACTGAATACTAAAATATAATACAATCCTTATTAAGATTTGTTCGCATTTTCACATTACTTTTCTTTGAAGTAATGTATTATTAAAATTAAAAATTATTTATATTTCAAAATAATTGTCTCAAAATATAAAATTTTACACCAAATAAGTAAATTTTTGGTGAATTAATAATTTTCATTAAATAAGAAATTATTTCTAAAACTCTAATTTCAAAAGTTATCATTAAATGAATCGATCGATAAGAGCAGATGAAAGCCTGAAATAAACTCTCTCACAGTTTCATTGTATGTCTTTTATGAACGATTAGCAAATATAGCGGTAAAGAAGCAAAATCATAGCATAATATCAATGCCAAAATGATTGAAACGAATATTTTAATGCACTTTATGTTTCATATCAATTAGTAATTACCAGGGACGCAATTCTATCTCGTTTTTCAGTTTTTCTCAATAAGTAACTGGATTGAAAATCATTAGAGTGGGAAAGGGATATGAAAACAAATAATTTAAAAGATCATTATATTTACTGTATATTCAATCACTTTTATGTAAACCTCCGATCTTTTGAATCTGCATCGGCACATGTAAAGCCAGTTGTACTGATTATCCTTATATTGTCCAAGAGTAATGTTGGTAATAAAATATCAGATTTTGTTAACATAATAAAAATTTTCAGAGGTAATTCATATTATTTGCAATTATGCAATTAATTGGGTGAAAATTAATAGAATAAAAAGCTAAAAAGAATAAACCTCTTGGTAAAATAAGATAATATATATCATTTTAACAAAATTTGAAATTAAATTTTTCAATTTTCTTACAAATGTATAAATTCATATTACTTAAATGACACAAGTTTATTTATTTCTAAAACAAAGCATTGAAAGAAGCATTTCCCACCCTTTTAACTTCCCCTGCCTTAACCCAACAGAAAACTCAAATGGAATGAAAATCTATAAAAACTCGCAAATCCAAATATTTATTCACAATTATTTGTTAGACTTTAATTGATAAAAATTAACAATTACTTCATGATTTAATTCACCATCTATAAATAAACGATATAAAGAATTTATAGATTTTTGGAGGAATATCTCAATATTAACTTATGTATTATATCTTTTTCATAAAAATTATGAATTAAATATCTATTTAATGGAAAACATTATTGATTAACAATATATGGATACATCAGTACAACTGTCTTTACATGTGCAGATTCAAACGGTCGGAGGTTTACATAATGTTAAGTGAAATGTAAACTAACTTACAATATATTAAATCCATTGCAAGTCATGTTTTTATAACATCTGCGATAAATTAAGATTTTGTAGTTTACATTTCACTCAAATTATATGTATAAATGTCATTGAATATAAATATAATAAATTATTTGTTTTCCTCTCCCTTTCCCACTCCAATGATTTTCAATCCAATTATTTATTGAGAAAAACTGAAAAAATGAGATAGAATTGCGCCCTTGGTAATTTCATATAATGAACAATTGTATTACAGTATAAAATCAATGATCAAAGACTCGACACTTTTTGAAAATAGAATCTTTTTTTATAAAACAGGAAAAATACATAAATTTACCAGCATAAAATACCCCCCCCCCCCCATTGGCTACTCCTGAAATATATAACGAGTCAACAGACATTAACACAATTAAGCTAGGTTTCATGTTTCGCGTTTCATTAAGGCAGCCTAGTTTTATTATGATACTTTCGAGATTATGTCATGTAATTCTTGAGAAGAATAGTTAAACTCAACTGAATTCTGACTAAAATTGTGGATTCTTTTAGATCGTGAAATCGTGCTTTCCAGGCAAAATTGGCTAAATAAATTTATTACAGAATTACCCTTCATAAAAACTAACATTTTGACCTTCGCATTTTTTCTAATCTAAGTTAAATTAATTTGCCAAGGATATAACTTGGAAGAACATTAAGAAGTACCAAATATAAATAAATAAATAGAAACTTATCTGAAAAACAGCTTAAAAAATATAAAAGGCTTAAATGCTAGTTATGAGTTACGCATAAGTTATGAGCGTCTTTGAATATGGCAACAACTGATTTCTCTCCTGTTCTGCTCTGCTCTGTCTTATTCTGTAAACAATTTTTTCAATAAAATTTAATAAAAATCAAATTACAATTAGTTATAAATTAAAATTAGATATAATATATATTTAGGGATGAGAAATAGGGGCGGGTATAGCCAAAATACTCCCCCGTCTCCGAAAAATTACCAAAATATTTGGTGAAGAATAAACAGACAATTTTGAAATACCCCTCAATAAAAATTGTGAAAAGGGGGCGCCGATGGGGTCGTTTCGGAATATTCTGTGAAATTCTTTCTAAGAACTTTTCGTTTGTATGAACTAATTCTTATTTCCCAATAAGTTCATACTAACGAGAGTTAAGTGTATTATAATAAAATGAATAGATGTTTGGGTGCGAAATGACTAAAACATTTGGGGATTGAGAACGAGTGACACATAGTTTATGAACGTTTCAATTCCTGAATGGATTTGCGTATCGTTTGGCCGTCTATTCATAGACTACTCTACTCTACACTGTATTGAAGTGTTAGTCAGAGTTGAGGCAAAAGTGGCAAAAAAGCACTTTCAATATGGAGTAATGTTTCGATTGGAGACAATGTTTATGTTATATAAAGTCAGACATTAATTGATTATTGAATTGTAGTTTAATTTTAAAATATTTTAGTTTTAGTCAAACATTTATTTATTCGTCCATTAATTCAATTCAACCCAACAGTCGATCATTTGTCGGAATAATTGAATACAAAATCATAAATAAAACAAAAGTAAGAATTGATTTAACACTTGATATAAAAGTTGACACAAATATAGGTTAAAAATATTATTTTATAATTATTTTGCTTTCAATTAATTTTCACTAATAATTCAATATTTGTTTTAGTTTTCAATTTTTAAATTTATTAATATTTTATCCATTTTTTGGTTTAATTTGTGTTCAAATGAAAGAAAATAAGCGAAAAAACTGTTTTTATTTTACTTTTGATTTGTTTTTTGTTTTTAAGTCTTTTATTATAAATAAATTTCGTTTAATTTATTTTTAAAATATATTTTGTGTTTTAATAATTTGATAAGTTTTCTGACAATTGGTTTAATCATTTGAATGACTTATGTGTTTGAATCAGATGTCGAAACGAAAATGGGATGAGTTTTATGAATCAAATGATAATTTAAGACCCGATTCGAGCAATAATACAGAGAATGACAACAATTTAGACACTAATGAGTCAAACGATGGAAACTATGAGCGAATGGAGAGAAATGAAATCGATTTGATTGACTCAATCGATTGCAACGATGCCATCAATTCAAGTGAAGAACCCGTCCTTAAAATGGCGCGAAATGAGGCCTCGAATGAGTGCTCGCATTCGGACGATGTCTGCCATTCAGTGCAATCCCAATACGAATGTCTCAACACATCGGACGCTATCGACAATGGCTTTCCCTGCGATTCAATCAGTAATGAAATAAGTAGTTCGGGAATCAGTAGTTCCTGTTCTGTAGAAGTGATGACATCGAGTGAACACTTAGACGACAACTGTTGTGAAGTAGTTGTGGCCACGACTGTCGCCGATCTCTCATCAGTCTCTTCAATGACTGCAGACGTAGAGCACGAGTCGACCCATGAGTCCAACGGAAGTGAAGCCAATGAATGCGCCGATAATAAAGTGAGCTGTAGTTCAGAAACCATTACTAATGGTTTGACCTTTTGTCAGTTCGACGAACACGACCTCAATCGCAGTGAAGTAGAGGTAGAGGTGAGCAGTGAAATGCCACTCGTGGACAGTGAGGTCTATGAGCCACAAAAGTCACAACTCGTAGACAATAGTCAACAAATGATCGCCGAAGAAGTGGTAATCAGTAATAGTAATAGCGATGACATGAATGAACTGAACAGTAGTGGTGTTTATGGCGATGAGAATGAGTGTCCGATTAATGGCAACGAAGAAGTGGACAACTATTGCAGCGATAACTCTATAGCAGATGAGTATAACTACAATAGTATTCCTCAAAGTGAAGAAGTGGTGACTCAACCGAGTGTTTGCCAAACCGTCGAAATCGAAACCAATGAGTGTTCGAATGAAGTCTGCGTTCAAACACACTCTCAAGAGTTGAATCAAAACAACCGAATGGCAAATAACAGTCAGACAAACAATGGAACGGTAGAGTCGACCGACGACGCCAGCAATTCTAGTATTGGCGCCAGTATTCTGAGCAACGGTAGTGCCGATGCGCCTACGACTTCATCTTCAATTGGCGGTCATTCGAGTGTTGATTCATCTGAAACCGAATCAGAGTTCAAATCACTGCTTAAGTCTTCGGGAAAACCGAAGAATAAAAAGTCTGTGATCTTCGATGGCGTAACCGTCTATTACTTCCCGCGCTCTCAAGGCTTTACATGTGTGCCGAGTCAGGGCGGCTCCACTCTGGGTATGGATTCACAACACGTTCACTACAAGTATTTTTCACTCGAAGGACACGCAGAGGAACGGAAGAAAGCGCACAAAGAGATACTTCAGAGACAGAGACGGTTCGCCAAAATGAATGACAACCGATATGTGAATCCGGGCTCGACTTCGGAATCAGAGGACGAGTCTTACGATGAGTTGAGTGACATTTCCGACTCTGAATTAGAGGCCGACTCCTGTTATTTTCTACAACCCGTTCCCATACGACAACGTAGAGCACTGTTGAGAGCGTCGGGCGTTCGCAAAATCGAAACCAATGAGAAGGAAGAGTGTCGTGACATCAGAGCCTCGCGAGAGTACTGTGGCTGTGAATGCCGTATATATTGTGACCCCGAGTCGTGCGCCTGTAGTATAGCCGGCATTAAATGTCAAGTCGATAGGATATCGTTTCCCTGCGGCTGCACTCGCGACGGCTGCGGCAATAGGAGCGGTAGAATAGAATTCAATCCATTGAGAGTTAGGACTCATTTCATTCATACACTAATGCGTATCGAACTCGAGAAGAAACAGGTATTTAATTTCAATTCCACTTCTATTGACTTATATTTAATTATTTTTGTTTTGATTTATTTATTAATTAATTTTTTTGTTTAAATATTCTTAAAGTTATTTTTTAATAGAATTTAAGATAAATTTTTTATTAATAAAGATTTTTTAAATATAATTTGTAATCAAATACTAATCGATTGTTAACTTTGATAGTCTCGCGACGAACTGATTGCGCCTCAACTGACCTCTTCTGACAACTTCGTCAGTTCGAGCAGTTATTCTAATAGCCATCAAATGTTAAGTACCAATAGTTGTGCCAATTCTCAGACCACTAATAGTTTTATGCCATCAATAAGTCATACGAATTCATCAATTAATATGAGTTCAGAGCCGACGACTAATTCTAATTCATTAGACGTTTACAGTAGTTCTCCATTCAGTCCCGACGACAGCTCTTATTCTGAGAACTCTGACTATACCAGTGATGAATACGATTCGGACAACAATTACCACAAATTTGCGGCACAACAGCAAACACTGACCCCACTTGAGAGCCCCTCGTCCTCCACCGCCTCCTCCAGTGCTATATCTTCGTCTACAGCTTCGTTACCGCCGTTTCCAACGATTAGTTCAAACTCAGGAGTGAATGTAAACACTGTTAACAGTCATAACAATTCATTTCTTGCGTTCGCCCAAAACGGACAGTTCAGTGCAAACCCGTTGTCGGCTCACACATCGAGTGCACAATCCTTTTCACCCCAGTATGTAATCCATCCGCAACTTTACAATTACTCAGAACTATATCAAAGACATTATTTATTATCGAATGCCAACACTTCCAGCAGTTCTCAGAACTGTTCGCCAAATAGTAGTTCTCATACTTTGATTGCAAACAACAATAACTCACAAACGAATAGCAATTGTTGTGTCAATAACAACAACTACAGCGAAGACGTACACCAATACACAGACCTCAGTCTGGCTATAGCTTCGTCTTCAGCGGTCGAGAGCCTCAATGGCCTGATATCTGCGGCCACTGCCAGCAGTTCTAAAGACAACCGCTTGACTCCCGTTCCTCTCAATAGCGACATAACATTGAGAGAAAGTGAAACAAATGACCTCTTATTGGCCAAAGAGAACGGCGAATCACAGGAGTCGTCGTCTTTCGTCTCTTCAGACGCTTCTGAAGACAATATTTTAGTTGAAACTAATGAACGACTTTTAAAGAGCGAAGACGTCGTGAATGACAGCTGCGATAACTTCGGGGAAATCATTAAAAAAACAATTGTCGAGACTGTGAGCGCTTGATATTAATGGCTGTACTTTAGGGCCAAATCTCAACATTAATTATCAACTATTCTGACAAATAGTATATTCGCTCACATGATTCGGTGCTCTTGTCGTTCAAATTCATTAAGCAGTTTTGTTGTCATTATTTGTGAGACAACTTATAATGAATTGTTGGCTCAGTTCAGCCCAAAGCAAAACTATTGTTTATTCTAATAATCATTAGAGCATTGCATTCAAAGACAAATGCAATCGATTTAAAACACATAATATTTGAAACAAAATATAATGTTTTTAATGTTATAACTGATCACTAGTTATATTGCATTTTATTGAATCTTTTCATACAATCATTATATATAAAAATGAGACTAACTTTCATCAAAACAGTTCTCCTTAACTACTCTTTAATCAACTAATGGTTACATTAGGTGTCGGTTCCTTTCGATAAGACTTCCCTATTATTTCATTTTTAGTCTTTGTTTAAAATACGATTTGATGTTTAAAGTGTTATATAATATTGAATTCAATATAACATAATGTATTGATTGCTGACTATTATAGTGGAGTTGAAACACAGGCCAACCATTTAAGGACTCGACTTAATATCTGCTAAAATAACGCATATCTTCATAACTGTCGGCACAGTTCACAACAGAATATTAACCGAATTCATTATATTTTATTGAATGGAGACATATATTGACAATTGAGTTGATATTAATTATTTTGTTCTATGATTTTATTGTTTATTAAGTGCACCAATAGTTTACGAGATATTAGTTTTGTTCTCAATTAGTTGTCTGTGTTTTATTGTAAATGATTTTAAAACAAATTAATACCAGAACTCATCGCTCTATCAAATTCAAACCATTGATTCATAGCTGACATCATGTCATTTGACAATAAAAATCAGAAAAATAAATTACAGAATATATAAAAATATATATAAATAGCCGACAAATATAAACCAATATTATATAGATTTGTAAGATTTGCAAACATTATACCAATTCATATGAATAATAATTAACATTATTAGACTCTACTGTTTGTTTAACTATTATAATTAATTATTATAAATTTATCCATAACTGTGTTGTCTATCAATTAACGATCACTTTTGTGCGACAAATGATTATTTTTTGTTTGTTTTCTTTTTGTATTAAATGTATTGATTTTATGTTTTAAAATATTATTTAACGTATAATATATTCATTCATTTGTATAATTCTATCTTAAATTCAAATAAGATTATCAATAAATAAAAAATTAAAGGAATTTGTTTTTGATTATTTATTTTAAAGATATTTTAAATTGAATATAAAATAAACAAAAATTGTTTTGCTTTTCTCCAAAACTCAATTAATTCTATCTCTATTTTTAGCAAATGTTAATTCAGTTCTACTGTAACACTATTATAGTGCCTATACCTCCTCTATAATATCCAGAAACAGTATCTTGATTCTGCTGTATATCAGATTGTGTTACAGGACAGTTACCAACAATTTTAGGCCAAGTATATTCCGAAATAGTATTGAAAGTACAGTAATAGTTACTGTTTTATTGAATAAAATAAGATAAATATCGATTTAGCGATATATATATACCGTATATATAGAGTATTCATATTTAAAAGTGGTTTAATTACTTAATGACTATTATATGAGACTTCAATTACATTTTATTTTGTGAAGAATATTCGAAAAAATGTTCTTCTCATCGGTTTTTATATTAAAGTAAAATAAACACATCCTGCTTGCTTTTAAGAAAAACTAGAAAATAGTATTAAATATAGTTTCAAGTGCTTAATGCATATGAGAGATATTTTATGTCTATTTAGAGATTTTAAGGTTTTATTTGCCACCGAATGAATATATGCACTATTTTATCAAATACTAAGCAATACAATGCGCAAAATCTCGATCGGATCAATAAAGTACATAATCAGAGATGTGAATTTTGGAGGGTGAAAACTCACCAAATCGATCGTATTTCGAGATTTGATGAAAAATAAAAATCATTTAATATTCGAGTTTGAAAATATTTACGTTAGTTTCATATGCGTGTGTCGTTTCATTCAGCATGTGTCAATTAGTCAGTATCCATGTTTAAATCGCTTAGATTCGTTAGTTAATTTTATCTCGAATTTTCATATAAGTGAAGAGCGCATATACGTTGGGAATTAGATAAACAAAGGGAGTTTCGGATTAAGGAGTTGGGGGGTTTTGGCAATCTCATTAGATAGTTTGATCGTAAGATGACACAATTTGACAATAGGAACCATATCAAAACGAATATTGAATGGTTTTTAAAATAAAGTGAAAACTCAGAATATCCATTCAATATTCGAGTTTGAAAATATTACCATTAGCTACAGAATGTGCTAATTAGTCAAGATAAATGTCTCATTTAGTTAAATAGGTTATTTTTTATGTCGAAATATCGTATATTTATATATTAAAGCATATAAGAGAGCAGAAGAGTGTGCATATATAGAGAGGGGTATAACAATTTATAAATTAACCAGAAAATCTCGTTAAATCATCACTTTCTCCAACTCAAAATTAACTCTACTTTATATGCCGACCAACCAATAATTTTCAGATTTTTTTTTGAGTGGGGATAATGGACGAAATTAATTTTTGAAAATCAGGCTTTTGACCAAATTTTGACTTAACTTGATTTCAACAATTAATAACTTAAAAACTATAGAACTAGAGATAAAAATATGGTTCCCAATGGAATAATGTGTCATCTTATGACCTCTTTAAAATGAGATTATAATCTCGTATTATTGCACGGAATGGTTTATGAGAATGAACTAATGTGCGAGAATCTATTTTGCAAATTTAAGTTATAATTGATTCATGAACAGCATAAACATGTTATGAGGTTTCAATGAGAATATGATTGCTATAGTAATGTTATAACTTATAACATTTTAGTACTTTCTTGGAATTATAAAGTGATACACGTCTTTGCATCCATGCATTATATCCACATCTCATTACTCAAATTAATAATTTCAAAAATTGCAATTAATATACTCTGGCCATATTGAAACTAATATCATGTTTGATGTATAACACAGAATTGCATTTGAATTCAATAAACACATTTAATAAAGAAGTAAATGTAACTCAACATGAATTTAATACTAATTTTACTACAAATAAAAATCCACAAAAAAAAGTTTTTGTTAATAAATTCATTTATTAAAACCCTTTAACTGCAATTGTGATCGCAATTTGCAAAATAGATTCTCGCTCACTATTTCATTCTTATAAACCATTGCGTGCAATAATACGAGAATATATCAATCCAAAAGTAATTTTAACGCTGATTAATAAATTTTCCAATAAATTCAGTATTGCATACTTAACGTATGCTTTATAAAAATATGCGTCTAGTAAAGGTGAATTCCTCGAAAACTATCAATTTGATTTTAAAACCGAGTAAAATTGATTAATAACGTTAAAATTACATTTGGTTTGATATATTACATCCATAAATTAAGTCAGATATATTTTGAGAATGCATACATAAATAACGCAATATCGAATTACTTGAAAATTATAAAGTCGATCTTAAATCTGATTCGACATTATGAATCAGCGTTAAATTTCCTTTCGGATTGATATATTTGTGCGAATAATATTTATAAATTACGTTGTATAAATCAATATTATCATGAAAAATTGTAACCTGAGATTCGACATTCAATGTCGAAAATTTCCGATTACTAATAGAGATAAAAATTTTTATTTGCCAAATTCGAATTTCCGGTGAAATTTTCTGTTTAAAACAATTATAAAATGTCTGGCCCCCAATGCTCTCTCCTGGCAGATCTAAACGATAATATCGAGGAAATAAAACTTCTTCTATAGCATTGTCGATATGCCAAACCACTACTAATATGTAATCCCCGACAATTGGATCAGAAGTATAAGATCGCTAACTATCGAAATTTCACAGCTCTGCACATAATAGTACATTTGCTGTGAATCAGTCAATTGCCAGTGATTGCCACGATGTGAATACCCTCTTGATTTTGAATCAGGTATTGGCTAAGCTCAAAATCCTAGGGAGATATTTTAGCGAAGCCTATGGGCTGTAATGTCACAATTTACCAATTTTAAGCTAGATAGAATCAAGGAGGGATATTTTTAAAATGTTGATTTTTCAATCAAGACTTATTAGAAACCTGTTTATGTGTCTCGGGTTTACATTCACGAGTGATGGGCGGACGGAAAGTGATATTGATTTACGTATCGCTAAGTCGAGTGCAGTGTTACGAAAGCTTTACCGCACAAATGTGGCGAAGAAAGAGTTGAATAATGTGGCGAAGTTGGCGGTGTTTAAATCAGTCTATGTCCCGACCCTCACCTATGGTCATGAGCTTTGGGTAATGACCGAAAGAGTGCGTTCGCGAGTGCAAGCGGCCGAGATGAGGTTTCTGAGAAGGGTGGCTGGAGTTAGAAGGATTGAAAGAATCAGAAACTCAGCCAT
>JAQFXN010000702.1:0-19272 GCA_034693365.1 Liacarus xylariae | reverse complement strand
ATCTTATATAGAAAACAGGTTTGAGAGGCAAATACTTTAACTTGTTGTTTAACTGTTGACTTAATGTTGTCGTAAAAAGCATTACTGTTGCGCTTTAAGCGCTCCGAACGGGTCTCAATTAAAAGCATGTCTATATTAGTCCATATATTTAATATAATTTAGTGCTAACGAAGAATAAAAATTAAATTATTCCTTAATATGTTAAGAGAAATCATCTATTTTGTAATTAGTTTTGCTAATAATTTAAAGCCAATTTTATCTAATATTTTCAAATGAATCTTCATTTTTTATACCCGTATATTTTCTTGTTAGTTATTCTCATTATTCAAGATAATTTATGTTAAAATATTCTGTTTATATTACAAATTAGTATAAGGCTTATACTATAACTTATAGTCTATAAACTATTAAAATTATATAATTATATTTTTTAGTTGATAAAGCTAAACTTAAATGTCAATGAATAATAAACGAATTGAATATTTATTTCCTATTCTATGAATATTTTGGGTGCATTTATACTGAAAACATGACATATCTTTTAGCTTTTAATTGCATTAAAGTTTCTGAAAGCATATGATTTATGAATAAGTGAATCAAAATCTGAATATTTTGTCTAAATAACAACAAAATATACTTTTCCGCAAAGATGATGGACAAAATTACTGTGTTTATCTTGCTACAATTCCAGTATATAGTGATGCACAAAAATTCACCCTTTCTTAACTACAATATTTTTACCAAATGCAAACACTTAAAGTATTAAGCATAATCATGCTAAATCTTATAATTTTATCAATTATATTCTGCAAAAATAAACAATTTTCAATAAAACAAATGTGAAAACCATTGCAAAAGCTTATAGCGTAATAGCCATTTCCTATAAACCCTGTGATTCTGGTCTTTTGCATCTCTGCTCATTCACTATCTCTGAGGCGATAAAACAGTAATCCATTTGCTTCAATACAATCTCACAATTTCTACTCCACTCTCTAAAGAAGAAGAAAAAACTCTTTTCATTTAAATTTAACGGTTGTGTCGACGTCTTTGGGGAATAGTTTTTTCATTGATATGTAAAATAAAAGTTTCACTGCTTTTATAGTTAAGCCTAAAAACGACTTTATTTCGTTTTTTTATTATTATTAAAAATAAATATATTCTCATTTCGAGCACTAAATGTAAAATTTTTTTCTATTCATGTCTTCACAGTTTCAATCAAATAGTCAATGGAATGAGAATAATAAACAATATTTTTTCTTTAGACCCCTATTATTATGTTTATTATTTTGGTTACGAATCATAATTTTTTCACTTATACAACAGATTCTTATATGTCATTAGTATTTACAGAATAGTTTGTAGGGTTAGTAGTAGTAGTAATGTCTGTATTGTCTGGGGTTTCATAAATAATTCATTTCTGAATGCAATTAAATTGATTGCAGAATCACTTATTCATGAAAAAAGAGTTAATACTTATATTCAGTGAAAAGCAGGATTTGAATTTCCTTCTTATTTTCAAACTAATACTATATTATAACTACATTTGATTGGTTTAAAGAAAACGCTATTGACTCGCGAGTGTAACCTGCATTTGACTGCTTATATTGATAGTGATGAGCAAACTTTTCCATAACAAGAATAGGGTATTCTCTCAAGATATAAGTCAAGATCACATCTCATATAAAGTTTGAGTAAATGCACAAATGATTATTTATTGGAATATAAATAACAACATTTTTGATTTATCTTTTTTTTGCCAGAGCTGCAGAAGCTTTGATCAAAGGGTTAGAATTCTACTATAGAATCATAGAATATGTTTGCTTTAATATAGTATTTATAGATTCAGGACCAGTGCCATGGTGATATAAAATGCAATCCGCATCTCTGGTCATCTTTATGATAGAGAATATAAAAAAGTTCTTCTTATGCTCTATTGTAGTGCAAAAGTTAATTAGTTTGACTATTAGTTAATATTAAAATTGTATGTTAACGACAAAATAGAAATCTCTTTTTTTATTCTGTCATTAAATCCTTTGAATACTATTTTTATATTATTATATTATGTCTTATATGTCATAATCTTGTCCTAACCTAATATAATATTTAATAAGATTTTCTTATTCTTATTCGATATGATTGTCTGTTTGCTATAACATAGTTAGTGAACTGCAATCTAATACGAATTCATCCAATTTTCAATCAATTTGACAGTTGTATAGTCTTCGATACAGTTTGTCGAAAAAGTCTAATTTGTTTTACAGATTAGAAGATAATGTTATCAACGAAAAAGACAAGAGAATTCTAAACTACTGTATATTTATTGGAAGAACAATAAATTCGAACTTTTGTGTAAAGAATTTGTAAAAGATTTAATCAAAAAAAGGCAAAACTAATTAATATAATTGAGATATTATTGATTTTATATTAATTGGAATAAATAAAAATAAAAGCATGGTGATATATAATTGGTAGCATTGAACTTTACAAACAAAGATAAAGCAGCAGGATAATTCGATTACATGGAGTGAAATGACAATTCATTTTTAAATCGTTATTATTTCTGATTCAAAAGTCATTGAAATAGCATTTTGTCTGACATTCACTTAAAGCGAAACATTTTTTCTACTTTTCTTTAGATGACATTCAGTTGAACCACAGCTTAAAGCAATCTTTTAGTTGTTTTTATACTATACTGTCATTGCTTTTGTGAAAGTGGAGAAATTGATATTTTTTCCAGTGAACAAAATCAGAGACATAATTAAATTCCGTATCATTTCTAGCGCTACGGAAATCAAAAGAGTTTGGAATATATCTATGCTTTCAATAAAGTGAAATATATTTTTGTTGTTGAATTCTCAAAAGTCATAATTATATATAGGCGTTGAGTATTAAGAAATATAGATTTGTTAACAATCCCTTATTTTCTCACTCATATTCCAATCAAAATATCAAATCAACGACTATTTTGACTGAAAAAATAATGGATTGTTAAGCAATCTATGTTAACGAATACTGAAGACCTAGAAATAGTAAATCATTTTTACGCAGTTATGCTCAAAATCTGAGTTATAGGAGCGTTAAGTCATCACTAGAGACATAAGGATATCATAATTTTATTTGAGAGCGAAGTACTTATGGATACAATACTTTAAGAATTTATTGTTCTTGAAGTGATATCAAGAATATTATAGACATTTTAGTAGTAATATCTGATATCACTTCAATGTATTCTCTAAACTATTGCACAATTCAATTGAATTTCGATCCATTCCAGGACCAGAATTCATAAACAATTCGTTCGTTAGGGAAAACTTTTTCAAGAGTTAGAGTAAAGTTAATAATAGAATCAGTCCATGTGTTGCGAAGTGTATGTGTTTTGTATATTTTAAGGCTTATATATTCTTATGATTAATTCATTGTTTTTTAGAAGTGTTTCAAAATATAATTATTGTTTTATAATAAATATGAAGAAAGATATTGATTTTCCTCTTTTTTTTGTTTGTCAGACAATGCATTGTATTGTAGTGTTAGTCTACTGTATGTCAGAATCGGTGAGAAATTTCATACAAACGTTAAGCGAAGTGAAAACCCATATGTTTTGTAAAATTTATTGCAGTTATAACTTGTGGTTCCACTGTATGACACTTGCAATCAATGAGTGGCAAATGAGATATCTTTGATGTTTAGGTGGGTTTGTAGTGATCGAAAACACAAATTATATGATTTTTAAATTATTTAATCTAAAGATTATCTCATTTTTTATATATCACAGCAATAAAATAATTTATTTTATCCATAAATTCACAAAATATAACCAAAATAGTGACCTTAAGAATACTAGGACATTTAAATCTAAATTTGCATGTTAGATATACATTATTCATATTCTTAAAAATATATTATATAAAATTTAATATATTTATATATTAATACAAAAAATTTAATAAAATATAACTCTAATGCAAATTTTATATTTATATAAAATTATTATGAATTTTGTTTTGAAAATAAATTATTCTTGTTCAATTCTAGATTAATGTAGCATATTAAGAAACTAATAAAATGTGTTCACATTTTGAAAATCATTTCAAATTTTATTCTTATATTCAAATCAAATACAACTTTATAAGCATTCCTATCAACAAAAGTAAGTCATACCGAGTATTAATTGAAAACATTAGTTAAAAATACAATTATTTCATGGATTAGTCTTTTCATAGCATTTATATTACATTTCAAGTTATTATACAAATTGTTTTGTTTTCGCTTAAAAGTTAATTTCACATACATTTATTTATACATGTAGCAAGAGTCGCCAAGGGGGGGGGGTATAGCCTAAATACTCCTTGAGTTTGAGATTTTGCAAAATACCCACTTGACTTTTATCTTAATTCGTATTTTTACCCACTCCCCCTGTGCATTTTTCGTATTTCGGGATTTTGCATACCCTCCCTAGCATTTTTAGAAAATTTTCTCAACCCCCCCCCCTCTAAACCCCCTGATTTGGCCGACCTTGGTGACCCTGCAAATAGTATAAAACAATTCAATTTTTATTAATAGTGCATTTGTTTGTAGAATTGGTCAAACTGTATGATTGTCTCATTTGCCCTTTCACTTGAAGACCTGACAGTTTGAATCTGCACAACAATAAGCTTTTATAATATTGTACAACACTTAATGTGAATTATTGATCCGAATAGGGGTTGAATTACCAGAGAAAATCAGACTTTATAAACCTTTAGGTTAACACAACTGAGAATTCTGAGAATATATCTCGAAATTGTTGTTTCCATTATATTTCAGAATCTTAATTATGAATTGTGAGAGTTATATGCAATGACTGTATAAAAGAGAAAAATTCCGGAACATTTAGTTTTCCACTCAAAGAAATAATGGAAGAAAACAGTGATTTTAATGAAAACTAAAAGTACAATAAGTATAAAAATAAGTTTATTATTACAAATAAATTCTGTATTTAAGATCACTTAAAAACCTTTATATTTACAATTGAAGTCATTAAATGAGGTTTATTTTCGCTGAAGATATTAATAAAAATGAGATTAATTTAGCAATAATGCACTCAAGAGCTAAATAATGGAACTGCACTGGAGTAGTACGATCTGTTTGCCTACATATCCATAAACTTAACCATGGTTATTTAAACAGTCCCAAAAATGAATTGAGCAGCGAAATCAACATATCATAGTAAAGGACATTGATTTTCGCAAAGAAGTACTTCATCGACGCTAAGAATCTAAGTTTCAATGTCTAACATTACCTGAGTTTCGCCAAGGGTTTACAAAAGTAGTAAAAATGAACCTGGACAAATGTGATAATTAAATGAGGAGGATTAAATCTAAACTGTGTTTTCGTTGACTTTTCGAAATCCCCTGATTATAGTAAAATTTGAAAAACAGTTTCTTTCTCATTATGAAAGACCATCACAGTACTTTTATGTCATGTTTGTAAAATAAAAGGAGGATGTTGTTTTAGTGGCTAGTATTGCAACAAATTATGAGAAAAATAGTTATATAACTCTAAACATTTGCGAACTGATCACTATTTAGTATTAAACTTCGAACACAAATAAAATTAAAACTAAATGATATAATTGAAAAATTTCAAAACAGACTTTTAAAGTGACTAAAAAGAATGTTTATTAATAATAATTTTTAATAAAAAGAAAAATTTCAATACGAAAAACAGGAATTGAATTTTTAAATCAACAATTTGAGCATGTTATACTAAGATTACCAAAAATTTTTATTTAATATTAAAAAGACAATATCAAACTGTACCAGAATCAGGAGAGAAACTTTTGGTAATCGGTATAACAGTTTGATTTTTAGCTTTGTTTGACATTTTGACATTGTTTTACATTGTTCGATAATTCGATAGTGAAAATGATAATAGTCCCCTGCACCTGACAATATATCCTGACATTTCAACAATTGCATCCACATTTGAATAATTTCATCAAAAATCACATAAAATTTATTATTCTTAATACAAATGTAACAATTTTTAATTGCTTATTTCTTGAAAACCACATTACTTAGAAATAAAATTTTTGTATATTTATCCACCATATAGTGTGCTGTAATAATGATTAAAATTTCATAAAATTCTGAAGACTTTTTCAAACCTCCGTGATGGTCTTTTCACTCATTTTTTAAATTTTATGTCAAATTCTTGCTAAATTTAGCTAAATTCTGTTAAATTCTTACAGAATTAGACGAAATTCTGTTAAATTAAATAATTTTCAATAAAATTCTACAAGAATTTGACAAAATATCCCACTTTATACCCCCTGTGATTTTGATGCTCTTAGCAGTACCCTATACCCCCTGACTTCGAGGTGTTTTGGGCATCCCTAAATTATCATCCAATATTTAAATTATACTTAAACCAATCTTTTGCATTTATTACAGATTTTGCATAGAATTACATAAAATACAACATACTGTATGTTGAACTGAAATTAAAAATACTTAAAAGCTCTTTAAATATTGATTTATATTATTTTTGTTTAGTTATAACTTTTGTCAAAAATATCTTTATTTTGTGATTCGTAAAGAAATCCAAATTCTTTCCTGATATCTCTTTCCGATAAAAATATTGATTTATTTGACTTTGAATGATCTGCCTATGATTATTATTTTCAAATTCTATTACCTATCAAGTAAGGTTATATTATATACCTTATATACATTGTATATATTTTATTCGAAATTTAGATTTTCAATACTTGTTGAGTTGAAGGCATTTTCAATTTGCATTTTGTTATTTTTCGAAAAAATTACCCTTCCATAGGAATGAACAAAAAGCTTTAAAATATTCACTTACACACCCTTGACTTTGTCGAGTTTTTTCATCCATGATACTTAATTAGCTATGACAATTGTCTAATGTTCAATGAAAATGTCAAATTTCGTCTGGTCTGACCTCTAATTTTGTATACAATTTAGTATACATTAAAAGTCAATTCTTTTATAAAAACTAAAAACTTTTTCGAACTTATTTTACTTTTACTTTAGTTTAAATAATTACAGTTTCGTAATTATAAATGCGAGAGAGAGAGAGAGAGAGAGAGAGAGAGAGAGAGAGGCTCTACAGTATTGTTATTATGAATAAAGGACTTGTTTGGTCATAATTTTAGTGTACGTCCGAAAGATTGCTTTTATGTAAACAAAACTGCATAACAACAGTGAAAATGAGTGCAACAGAAAGCAAAAAATAGTTGTTTTTTATTGAACTCAACTCTCATAGAGAACTTGTGTTGAGTATCGTATCATTAGAGACATTGATTAACAACAGTGTAAAAACTGGTTAAGCGATAGGATAACAGTGTTCGAGTGCAATGACAAGTCAATGAATGCGCTTCTCTAAAAAGCTAACTGTATGTGGATTGGGGTAAACAAGGAAATGCTAACATACTGTATTATAGCCAGAATAACAGTCAAAAATTAGGGACAGTTTTCTTTTGTTTGCCTTGTTCTCCAAATTGCATATTACTTATAGCTTTCAAATGACAGTCCTTTTAATATCGGAAAAATTTCGAAGCTTTATAATAAATTTTAACAACAATAACTGTATATTACTTGATTTTGAAAAGTTTTATAAACCCATCCATACCTACACACCCTGTTTGGAACTAGCTTGCCTATCCCTGTTTATATACACGATATAAAAAATAATTAGCATTAGTTATGCTGCATTACATTAATAAATCCAAAAACTTTGCAATAATGATAAACATTAATAATAAATTGTGAATAAAAATAAAGTCTCTCACTATTCACTGAATTATCAATAGAAATTTTTAAGCAAATAGAAAATTACTCTTTTATTTTGTTGTTGACCTCTATTTTTATGTATATTTTCTAATAAGATTGAAAACCAGTAAAAAATGATTATTTAGCACACAATTGATATTATAATGACTCAAATAAATTAGTTTTGTGTTTGATTTTCTATAACAAAAATCAAAATCAAATCAATTTTTTAAGAACTAAATAATGAATATTTGAAAAAAAAAGATTTTAGAAAAAAATCATTGAAAAGTAGTTTAAATTAATTAGAATCCATTCATTCGCCGACACACAAGATATTGTAATCCAGATTAAAGAGTGCAAAAAATATGTAATTTATTGCATCAAAAAAAGATGTGTAATAGACTACCTAAAGTTTTTTATGTTTTTCCTGTTCCTATACAGGACAGGACAGGAAAAGATTTCATCAGGACAGGACAAGACAAGACAGGAATCAGTTCAAGTCATGTTAGACATTTGCTATTTATTAGATCTAACTTTGATTTGCATTAATATATCATTACTGTATATGTAATTTGAATTATTCATAAATTTCAATAAATAAACTTTTATTTGTATAATTTCACAAGATAGAATTTTTTGTTGTTGTTGTAATATCAGGACAAGACAGAACAGAGAAAGATTTCAAAAGGACAAGACAAGACAGGAATCAGTTCAAGTCATGTTTAGGGAGTCTATACTGTACAACAGATTAGTAGGAAAAAAGAGAAATTCGTAATTGTTATAAAGGATTTATTTTATTTTTTAGGGGCCCAATAGATTTGATCTGTTTTTAAAGAGTGGGAGAGGACGGTAGGGTCTGCTGCAGAGTATCAATATATCAACTTTAGAGCATTACAACTCCAATGTATTGATATAATGTATAAAATAAAATTCAAGTGAAGCACAGAATTATTAGATATTTGCTATAATAGGGACCAAAAATAAGGCTATTCTTCTTGAGAGGCATTAGAGACGTGTGGCGTTAAAGTTATATACAGAGCGCCCGAAGGCATGAAAGTGGTGCAGATGGTCTCGAGAGCTCATCATAACACATATACACAACTGGCCTTTCCATATACAGCACCACCCGTGTCAATAAATATGTATATTTTCATACACTCAGGTATAGTATGCTATTATTAATAATAAGTCTTAACGTCACCCAAGGCTAGGCTCTATTGGAACAATTGTTTAGCGAATACAATGAGTGGATTGGACTCATTAGCAGATTCTTAGTTCAGTTTAAAATTAAAAGTTTAGGTATAATATAAGTTAACATTATTTAAAAAATAGTTTAATGAGTTTAAGGAGAAAAATACTATTTAAATGGCGTTTTATAACTATTAGAAAAATTGGTTATATTATAGACAGAGATCTTTGAAATCTTATTTTTATGGCTTATTAGAAGTGATTTATTATTAACTATTATTCTTTTCTTATATCGAGTTAATGATAGGTTCGGTATTAGACATAGAAGAATAAAAAAGCGCATTAAATATATTTGGGCTGATCTCTGGTTATTTTGTTGTAAATTAAGAAGATTTCTGAACAGAAATTATATTTAATATTTTTGGACCAATAGATCACATGAATTTGATGGTTAAATATTGATATATACACGATATTCCTAAAAGCAAAGCAAACAGAAATATCGTTTTATGTGTGCACTCGATATCACAGTTTTGTAAACTTTTATAGGAATTATAAGTTCGTTATAACTGTGTTTGCACTCAATTTTATTCTCTTAATCAAGAAAATCGATGACTAATTCCTTGTGTGAGATATGTATTCAAAACGTGTTTTTCTCATATCTTTTGAAGGTTAAGGAAATTTTAGGAGAGTTTCAGTAATCATTAGTTTTATTCTTGGATTTAATATTTTAATTAAAAAATATATTTCTCCTCAATTCAAAACTGGAATTATATTTATATAATATTTTCTATATTTAGTCATAATTTACTCATAAAAATCGTGATAACATTCAAAGTGTAATCAAATAATAAAATTTAAATAAAACAAATAAAAGAGAAGAAAAACTTATTTTAAAAAAAACTTCACTTTATTTATAATCCGTTGAATAAACTATTAAAAGAGTTTTCTTTTATAAATACAATAATTCAAACAGTTTTATAGAATTGAATAAAAACATTTCGAAAAAATTATAATACGTTTAAAAAAATGATTTTTTAAAAACTTATTCTTTATCTGAATGTTAGACAATAAGAGAACATATTATGTGAAACACATTATAGTCAATGCATATGAGAGACAAATAATAAATATTAATAAAATACACAATAATTAAAAAGAATTTATAGAATTAAAAAAAAGAATTTTTCCAATAATTTGTTAGCAATTAATTAAGTCTTTTAAACGACATAATGAGGCACTTTATAGATATCACTGATTCACTGATACAAAAGGTAGTCTTTGATGGCTTTGGGAAGATTGAGCTCTTCTGACAGTTTCGATATTCTGGCCTTTCCTGCCTCTCGACGTATAACTATTCTACAAATGTCTTTTAGTGGTAACGGTTCCGCTATTCAGACATTCAAGTAATGGGAAAAACAAAATAAATATAAATAAAACAAAACAACAAAAAACATATCAATTGTGCGAAAACAATAAACTCTTATTAGAGATAATAAAACAAAAGATAAATAAAAAAAATAGACTTTTGATTAGATATAGAAATAAATGCGAAACTAATATAAAAAGTAAAGACAACTCACGATCGAGTCCTCCGATGTATTTCATTGTGATCTCGCAGTGACCCCAAACTGAACTCACAATTGGGTACAATTTCTTGCCTTTGAGACCCCGGAAGGCGACCCCTAAATACTGGTGGTCGACCACAAAGGCCAGAGTGCCCTCGTCCATGTCCAGTACCACATAGAAAGAGTCCGGAACCACAAATGTCTCATCATTTGACAGCACTGATGGATATGTAAGTCCGGGGCTATTCTTCAAGTCGTGGTACAACTTATTTCGGCCCAAATCCCAGCCCCAGGACTCGGTGTTGGCGCCGACCAGAGACTGGTAGCCATTTGTGTGCAGATTGGCTTCACTTGTGGCCACTCCGACCACTGCATGTGTGCCCCGTTGACGGGTAGACCACGTGATTTGCCATAAGTGCATTCCTCGGGTATACCCGACTCGACCTCTGATGCAGTCTGTGCTCTGCGCCACCGGATGTCTGTGAAAAGTGGTCGGATCGTCGTCTTTGACAAATATGTTTAGAGACCTGTCCTCTGCACTCCACGCGTGCTTAACCTGTGTCTCATAGCCGGCCGGAGGCATATCCAACAGCAGATCCAAACGGGCGGGTCTGGAGTTGTCCAACAGGTCTTTGGTTCGGTTGGCTATCGATGAGTTGTCGCGACTGATCGGCGACTTTATTGAACTGACTTTTTGGCCCATAATTGGAGCGAATAGTGGCCAATGGTTTCGATGAACAACACCTACGGGTCGGTAGATATAGAAACGCGGCTTTGATTTACACGGCTTTAGAGGTCCGCACTTTGGGGTTGACGTCGAGGAAGGCTTTGAGAGATCGCAGGCATACAAACCATAACCAGAATAGTAACTACTGTTAGGGACAGAGAGGAAGGGAAACAAAACAAAGAAGACATCAATTAGTTATAAATCAAACATAAGTTGTATTCAATAATCAGTTTTACATTAATTGTCGGCAATTATTCGCTTTAAATGACAACCGATTTGTGAATTTGTTTATAAAAATAACAATAATTTAGTTTGAATTCAATTCAATTCAATGCCAACTCATGTTTAGACACAAACACTGCACACAATTAACACTTTGTTTGAATCAGATGTGAGTTTCGTTTGAAATGTCTGTCAAAACAAATGAACAAAATCTCTGACAAATGTGTGAATCATTGAAACCCAAACCAAACCAACAGTCGATTAAAGATTAGAAAACTTTGTTCTAAAACACAAAAAATAGATTCGTTTCCCAAACGTTATATTCAGTCAAAGGTTTTTGACTCAAACCCTATGATTCAATAGCTTTTGTGCGAACTTTTTGTTTAATTTCGCACAAAAATCTGTATTTATTTGTATGAAAACACGTATCGAAACATATATTATCTCAAACTTTGGGTCTATTAATAGATAATCAAATTTCACTCATTCTATACCTTTATATGGATTTGATTTTCATTATTCACAACAAATCAATTCAACAGTTCTTTACTATTATTTAAAATACATTTTTGTTTTTTGATTTTTACAAATTATATTCAGAAAACAGATATCAAATAATTTTTTTTAGTCAAAACCTATTATCAGAAAAAAAAGTTTTATCAAAACTTCAAAAAAGTTTAATATTAAAGGAAAAGAAAAGTTATCTATAGTTCAAAAAACTTTTATTTAATTTAATCAGATTTTCTGGAAAATAAGGAAATTCTGGAAAAAATAGAGATAAATATCCAAACATTAAATGATTGAATAAAGTATTAATAATAAACTTATTTGTTTTCAAATATTTTTGTTTGAAAACATTGCACAGAATTGACGGAAAAAAGTTGTAAAAAGAGTTTGTTTTTTAGAGATGAGATTGAAAAATGAGATAATGTATGATATTTTGATGGATTGATAACTGGAAACAAATGACACATACCTATCGATATAATACATGATATGGTAAATCAAAATAAAGGCCTTAAATCACACGAACACACAATGAGTGAATATATTTTTAAAACATCAGAATTTGTAAATTTGCTATTTTTAAGACCAAAGCCATTAAGAAGAGTGACTCAAATGCGAGTTAAAGTGTGTTTAAGGTTTCGTCAAACCTCTGGCTCTGAGAGAGAGAATAATTGCTTCAAAACGATTGCAAACTATTTTTGGCCGCAAATATAGGTTAGAGAACTCTTATACGTATTCCTATTCATTCCTCTTTTATGTCCACCTCTTAAGAAGGAAAGAGCCTTCAAAGGCATCTCTTTTTTAGTGAACATCTGCTCAATAGAGATATGCAGTAAATATGACTCTTAGAGGCGACTTTTGGCAACTGTTGGACGTGTTGTGCACCAGACGTTTGGGGCATTCCTTGGGGTCAAATAGCACACGTTCCGCACACGAGCGCACACTAAAACGCACGTACCTTTGATTTATTGGGCTTTCATTGCTTTCTATTGCACAGCTATAGCTCTTGTGCTGATAAGAGTTGGGATTATATCACAGAAGGCATAAAATTGTTCCAAAAATGCAAATCAAAATCAAATTCTTTGCTTAGTTTACATCAAAAAATATAAACTCAGAAAAACTAAACACAAATTCAAAAACAAATGAAAATTTTTGATTGAATTATTAAATAAAACAAATGAGAAAACAACACATTTTTAGTTGAGATGAAAGCGCTTTTGTTCTTCGCATTGACTCAACATATTGTACAGCAGTTTATGATTTGATAAATAGTTTTTTGTTTGAAAAACACTTTTTTGGCCAAATGGGAAAACAGTTTGGAAACAAGTAGTGCCTGAAGGAAGTCTATAACAAAAAGGTGGCACTCATTGAGCAGCTGTCGCTTCTTTGGTCTGTTTGGCCGATCGCCTGTGTTTCGACGCGATATCACAGTATATTTCGCTAATCAACTGAAATGCGGGCCAACACTGGTGTTCGTTAAAGATATGATGATTTGTGTCGATTGTGTTATTGTATAGAGAGATGTTCTCTAAACTTCTCTAAACTTAGTGCTCACCTGCCTATGCCCTGTGTGACTGACTAGAGAGCACCCAAACAACACTCAGAGACTGTGACTTTGCCTTTCGCACACATAGAGTTACTCTACTGTAGAGTATCACAAACCACAATGAATTAAATGTGCGGCTCTTATGCTATAAAAACAGAAATAACATCTGACAGAAGGCACCAAAAGAGTGGTTAGAGATAACGGAACAGTTACTACAGTAGTTTATATGATAGTTGTCTCTTTTTATAATAAGCATTTAGATATACACACCAACCATCACATCACAGCATGTCTGGCCTTCAATTAACTACAACAACAACACAGAGTGAATGTCATTGAATTGTAAATAAATATTTTATAAATTAATTTATTATTAGATAGAGATTCGAGAAATACTACATTAAAAGGACTCTATTTTTCGAAATAATGAGCAATTCTTTATTCATTTATAACACATTAAGTCTCACTTTCTCTTCCTTTCACTCTCTCTATACTAAACCACTCTATATATAGGAGCTGTGAATTTGTTGAGAAATTAGAATCAAATTATAATTACATTTAATTTTTAGTGCTATTCAGAGATAAATTATATTATTTGAGGAGAAAAAAATGTTGAAATGAAAAAAATCTGTTAATCATTTGGGAAATTATTGCAACAAAGAGAGTGGCATTAAGTTATTTATATATCACAAGACACACAATGGAGTGGACATTTCACATGATATACACACAAAGACTAGTCCTAGAAAGTTGTTGTCAGCCCTTTATTAGTGAACAATACAGTAGTTTATAATTATCTTCTGCAGTCAACTAATAGCTAACCTGACTCTCGATGACAACAGCATTGGTTAAGTAGTTTAGACCGAATACACAAAATAGTAGTTTTAATGTTTAACCGAAGGAAACATTAGAAAAAAGAGAATAATAATTATAATAAAAAACTTTTTGTTAATTTCTTTTTTCTCTATTTATTAATGGATTTCCACTTGAATTGAATGAATAGATTGTCTAAAATTTATTTTGAAAAACTTTTTTTTCACTCTTTTATTATTTATTTTTCTTTGAAAAACACTTTCCTAACAACCGAAACAAACTGTTATTATTCTGTTCTGTAGTTTAGTTTCGGTAATTGAGATCAGAAATAATTATTTGATTTTTTCTTTTACAATATTATTATTATTATTATTGTTTCAAATAAAACATTTTTTTTATCAGTTCTATGTTCTCTGTCTCTACACTTCAAAGTTTTGTGACTACAATAGTCAAGGCTTTTGAATGATTTAAATGAACGTAAAAATGTGTGTTATCTCTAAAACACAAGAAAAGTAGAAAAATTCCAGAAAATAATAATTTTTAAAGACTATATATTTTTTGCTCTGTTTTTTAGCGGAAACGGAGAAAAATAAAATAATTTTTTCTTCTCCAGTGAATCGTTGAAAGATTTTATGGCAAACATAAGGGTTTAGAGTCGACTAAACACTAAATTTTGTTCTCTCTCTGGTCTGAACTGAAGAAAATATATATTTTTTGTGAACCATTTATTTTTTGCCTCAAAGGAGAGAAATAAAATTATTTGTAAAGATTTGTCTTTTGGGAGACAGAAATTGTTTTCCGAATAAAAATGAAAAAAACCAAATCATAACTGATTTTTTTGTTGAAGAATTTTATTTAAATAAACAGTTTTTCTAACTCTAAAAAGCATTCTCTCATTAAATCAAAATTAATTTGATTTGAATGAACACCAAAATCAACAAATAATAAAATGTTGTTTCAAAAAAGTTCTTAAATCCAGAACTTGTGTCAATTGTAACATTGGGTGAAAGACCAGTTCATTCAAACACAAACATCAGGACATAAATAGTCGCAAAACTTTGTGACAATAATAGAGTTAAGTCGAGAGAGAATTTACAACTTATTATTCAAGAGAACCTAAAGAAAAGAAACGAAAAGAAATTCCTATTTGAAGGTCAAGTATTCTTTCATTTGACACAAAAAATTGAATAAAATAAGACTAAAGTAAGTCTGAATAAGAAAAGTTGAGTTTAAGGAGAGAAGAACTTAAGACTATTGCAATCTATTTGAAACATCTTATGCACAACATATGTCATTGATTGGTGTCTTAACGTCTCTTTGCAGTCACTGATAGGAAAAGGCGACAAAAGTTCTTTCCCTTAAGAGGAAGCAAAGGAAGTTAGAAATGATGGCCAAAGGAATAAAAAGGGCAAACAGGAAACCGCTCCTCACCATCAACTCTCCTCTCTATACAAGAACATTGACATTGGGACCAGAGGTTAACCATATTATGAGTTATGAATTATACAATCTATGAATTTGATTATCATTTAAGTGCGACTTCAATACGAGACATGAATTGATTATAAATTAAATATTTTTATAATTATTTTTTTAGGGAATGAACACAAGTTTTTTCAGTTCATAAACTAATTCTTATTTTAATTAAGATTTTGTATTCAATCCTTATATTTATGAGAAGAGTTCTAATTACTAATTGGAAGAAATGTGTGTATTTTCTCATATATTAGAATATTATTCAAAACTTTTTGTCGCGAATTTGAGGCAAACATATGCTATGGAATTGTTGATTAGTTTCAATTTTCTCAATTTTTTCATTTCAATACTAAAACGTTCTCTTTGTGCCAAAAATTGTTGAAATGTTTAATAATACGAGAATTTACGACAACAAAAAATTTGTTTTAAATATATAAGCGATAAAGGCATTCGTCAATAGTTAGGGCATTGGGAAAGAGGAAGGAGAGATCAAAATCCATTTTTGCTTCAATGAATTGGCTCAGAAACCAAAGTGAAAGGTAGAGGAAAACTGAACCGAACAGGATATACAGGAAGTGCTTATATATTGGCTCTGAATGTTAAGAGAAATGTTTGCTCAGACACACAGAATCCAAGCGAACGGAGAGTTTCGTAAGCATGAGATTCGAGCACATAATCAATGAGCAAATAATAAAGAGAGAAAAAAATCTCGAATATCACCAGAAAAAGTAGGAGAATATCGAAAGGATATCGAATTTCGATTAAAGAGTTTATATATTTTGTTATAATAATCGATAAGAAAATTAAGGCTATAATTATGAGAAGAATATGTTTTGAAGCGAAAATAAATTTTCTTCTCTTTATTCTAATATATTCTTAAAATTCAATTTTTATATTTTTTCTTAAGTTAAGTCATTATTCTTTTGAATATTGAGAAAAAGGCTAAAATCATTTTATTTTTGAGCTAATTTTCTATTTTATTTTCTTTATTTTTTATTCATTAAATAATGATTTATTTTATAGCTTAGAACTCATTTATATCGAGATGGTGGATGTGCAAGGTAGATGGTTTCAGGGGATAAGATAGCTTTCAGCCTTAGTGTCATCAGCTAGATGGTGGGTTTTTCTATTGAATATGGTGAAATCCCAGAAATGTGTTAACTGCTTTTTAACCTAATTACAAAATTTTTAGTTCATAAAACCGTTTTCTATAAATGTAGCTTTCATCCATCAAATCAGAATCAACCTGTCCTAGTCATAAGCATTAAGATATGGCATAGTAATGAGGTAGATTCTGATTTGATGGAAGACAGTTACAAATATCTTTCCCGACAAGTTTCAATTAGATGTTCAACATTTTTACTAATAGACTATTAGTAACAGATATTGAAATATCTTAAAATATAGTTTATTTTATGTAAATTATTTTTTCTTTTAGTAAGATTTCATAGGAATATTCTCTATTCTATTCCCTGCACATTCCCTAATTGAAATAGACTTATCGAATAATAGGTTCTTTTTACTATTCAATAAATAAATATAAGTGCTGTTAAAATGACTAACAATTTTTCGTGATTTTAAAGAATAATTTAATTGAACAATAATTCAAAACACGAATCTTGTATCAATTTAGCCCTAAGTCAGGAGAAAAGAAGAAGAGATAGAAAATCTTCCATACAATCAAATCAAGTTTTTAGAGTTAGTAGTGATGCTATTTGTGGTACAAATTCTTCTTCTCTTAAACTTAAATGATTTCAATAACTAGTGCTCTAATTCGAGATAAAAATAAAATTCGGAAAAAAAGGAAAAATAAGTGAACAATAAAATGAATAAAAAGTTAATTAGATTTTACTAATATTGAACTCAAGTTTATTTAATACTTTTATATTTTGAAACACAAAGTAAACCATTTTATTACAAAGGAATGCTAAAAAGTGGATTAATGCTATTGAGCTTAATAATCAATTGAGATAACTGGCATAGATTAAATAAACACCCAGATGATTTATTAAGAATAATTAGTATTTGTCAAACAAAAGTGCACCTTTATCCAACAATTGCACCCAAACCTAACTTCCAACAGGTATAAGGACTAAGTGTAGATACTTTAATTGGAAATATGATTTGTGTGTAAAAATAAAACAAATTGTCTCACATTTGTGATCAAAACGAATGCACATAAAGAGAATTATTATTATTTATTGGATCTGTTCTTAGGGTTGAATGAATTGCTAATTGTTTGTATTGTAAATAATTTAATGCAATACAGAACAGAGTTACAGTAGTACAGGTAGATTAAATAATGAGACAAAAGTGTTCATTATTTTTGCTCACTTCCAATTAGGCTCTGGACTTGTGATGATTTTCTAAACCCAACCCAACCCTGACGAGTTTATAACCTAGTCAAGCCCGCCCAACCCAACCCAAATGATTAAAAACTAACCCAACCCCACCCTGAACCGCCACCAAACCATTCCAACTCACTCAAATTATTAAAAGGTAAACCCAACCCAAACCCGTTCGGGTTAGGTTCGGATTCCATGGGATTTGGGTCCACAAGTCCTGACCCTACTTCCAATCGTATGTTACACAACAATATAAGCACACATTCATAGTGTTAAACTTGAACTAAAACCTCAGTCATATCGATAATAATATTTTAATAATCTTTGTAGTATTGGTCGTATGATATAAAACATTAGATAAGAAGTTATTAAGATATAAACCGAAAAGTAAAAGATGAGGGAATTTGGAAAAGCGTGAAACTGAATGATATTGAGTTATCAAACAAATCGCCTTTTCTGCCAAAATCTATGAAGAAATCTTGAGAAATATATTTATAGCATTTGTCTCTCTATTGAACCAAATCTGGTGTTTCCACAAAATAGATAAAAAAGGATAGAAAAGTATTGTAAAATTAGTTGCAATAATCATATGATTTACTCATAAGAATTATAGATATTTGTTAGAAAAAAATAAAAAAAATAAAAAATCTTTTATCAAGAAGAAATCTTTAATATTGTGTCCGTTTTGTAGACTTTAAAAACTGCATTTAATCCGATTTCTCTTTGTTTGACATCATTTGAAGAAAATTGATTGAACTCATGAAATGAAAGGTATAATAGTTTAGAACTTTTGAGTTAAAGCGAAATAACGAAAAAAAGTTTTTCTATCATTATTGACAAAATTCAATGCCTATTCTGAATGGTATGAAAAAATGTTTTCTCTACTGTAAGTGAATAAATAGCAGTCGAAGAGACTTGAAATGAATCGAAACTGAGTTTTATTTTATTCGTTTTGTCGTATTTGTGATGATTATTACGGAAAGTAACTGTTGTTAAGACACTATTTTGGCATTTTATTTGAGTGAAGTGAACAACAAAATATATAGAAGTTCTCTCTCTCTCTCTCTCTCTCTCTCTCTCTCTCTCTCTCTCTCCTCTCTCTCCT
>JAQFXN010000701.1:0-19280 GCA_034693365.1 Liacarus xylariae | reverse complement strand
TTGCATTCTAGATACTATCATCAATAGCATCAGCATATGCGAATTAGTTAGAATCGATGTCTTAATTGTTAAAATCAATAATTATATAGCTAATCTGGATAGATATAACAGTTGGCATTAGTTGTTAACTTTTAAAAAAACGATAGTGTATATATCATCAGTAGAGTAATAAAGGATGTTATTAACACTGTATAGAATTGTCATATGAAATGTAATAGAATTTTGTTTCCGTATTTCATAACATTCTTATTCAAATGTCTATAAAAAGTTAATTCAAACAACAATTTTCTTTACACTTAAAATGATTTGATATTGTAATCAATGATTATTATGGTAAATATAAGTGCCCTGGTAAGAATAATACTTAAATCAAAACAATATTCATGTCATCAACGTGTTTATGGAAGAACTAAAACGAAAAAGTCTAGATCAGAAATAATCAAAATACTCAGGAAAATGAAGTTAGAAGGTGATATTCTAATGTGTGAAATCTCAAATTTATTCAAGGCATAAAACATCTAAGCATAAAGCAACCTGTGATCATTTTGTACAATGTAGGGCATTTTATAATTGTCAGATTTTTGCAAAATATTGCGGCGTTCGCGGGATCTTCCTTAAAATATTAGTTCGTATTCTATTCGCCAATAATTGCAGGCGTGGCAGCGTCCCACAAAGCCCGAATCAAACACCAACTCGCATAAAGCCCTTCCCTTAGATCAATCATCTTTTAATGTCGGTAACGGACCTGAATCCTGTAAACTCCTGGGTCATAAGGATGTTCTGCGTGGCTGATCAGACTCGTGCGGTTAAGTCCTGAACAGGCGTACTGAACCGATCACCGGGGCGCTCCACCAAACCACTAGGTCTTCATCTCCTCACTCGAGAACCTGTCTCGAGGGATTGGTCACTACTGGACCTACTAGCACACAGATGACGTACTCAAGTCCTTACTTACAGGTTGGTCGACCAAGATGAGAGCTATATTTTGCGAAACAATCTCCTGGTTCGGCACCAGGCCCGAAAGCCTGGGCCGAGCCCTGAGTTAGGCTAATTAATTTAAAAGAACAAAGGCTTTCTTGAAGAAATGTGGTTTATTGAAAGAAAGTGTAATCGTTAAAATTACAATGAATATAACTCACAATTACGTATTTACAATCATAATGCCAGAACTAGAAACTCCCCAATCTCTAACAACTCGAGAACATATTCTCCGGAGATTTAGACATAAAATACAATTACACCTGTCGTAAATCTAAGTAGTGCCCATCACCACTATGATTGGAGTCTCAATTGACCTCCTCTATGAGCAAAAGTAAGTATTATCTTAAAGCCGATTGACGCAAATGCGTCATTGTTTAGAAAGCAAAAATCACATAACCTAATTAATACGTGATAGCCTTGGGCTACACGTGTATTGAGCATGTCTTGAGAATTTAGACTTAAATTATTGGTTCAATCATTCTATTAAAAGTTTGTTAATAATAGAGTTTATCATAGTGTTTATAATAGGGGATTATCATATTGTCTATAATAGAGTTTATAATATTGTTTATAATAATGTTTGTAATAGTGTTTATAATATAGTTTATAATTAATAGGCCCTATCTGTATCTCAATTGGAATACACCACAAGAGAGCACTTAAATAAGTCGCGACTTCTGTACCCTTAAATAGGCCTAATAGGTGTGTACCACTAAAAGGCTATCTGAGCGTTGGCCTTATTAGTACTAATATGTAGGAATCACAATAGTGTCATGTCTGCTAACTAAATTGTCAAATAATACCCTGCACTTACAAAATACATGAAAATATAATTAAAAATGATAAAATATGGAAAAATTGAAACTACATTTTCTGTAAGATTTTAAAAGAACTTGAGCAAATTATAATGAATTTTGTAAGAAATCTGGTTTCTGGAAATAATTTTGGTAGAACCTGACAAAATTTTGATAACTTTCGAAGAATTTCAAAGAATATTTGAAATAGATTGTATCCGGCGTCATTTTCTTAAAACTGTTATAATGAGGTACCTTCTGCTAACATTAGGAGTATTGCGCAAAAGCACAGGAGAAACTATGCATCCCCGATCAAAAATAATAAATATTCAAATGCTGAATAATATCTAAAATAACAAATGTTTTAATAAATAACTTGATTTTAGGCAAAAATGTTTCCTTTTTTTGTTATTTTTTAGAATTCTGAATCTTCGTTTTTCTAATTTATTGACTCTATATGTAACCGAACACCTTTTTTTATCATTTTCCCATTTGGTCACTCTATTCATAACATATTTGTTATTATATTATGTTCCGCACTATTCAGTAATAAGTGAGTAATTTCTAATATACAGAAAGGCAAGCAATAGCTGTAAACGAATTTAAATGAATTTTTAAAAGTGTTTAAGATTATAAAATATATGATGTGATATATAAAAGTAATCAGAAATAAAGACATTTAAAAAAAATTTTAAGCATTAAAATATTTCAAAATGGCGCCGAAAATTAAACTCGAAATCCAAAATTATATTTTGGCAATTTTTGAGTGATCCACACCTACCACATCTGCTAAAACTTAGTCATACAACATAATGTGAATAGACATTAAAGGTACCTTGATGTATTTGTGACAATTTATCTTTTACGTATAATTACTTGATGGTTTTATATGATTGAAAACAATTAGTAATTTTGATATAATTTATGAATATTATCTCTGAATAATAAATTTAAAATATATTTTTAAAATAAATCAGATTTATCGTTCACATCTAGTTTAACAAATTTCTCTTTAGTGTTCCAATTGGCACAATTTACCTAATAAATCAATATTGATTCTGGAAGTGCTTTATAATTTGAATTAGGTGAAAATATAATTTTATTAATATCCTTCCTAGATCGGTTTTAATAGCTTTTTTATCAATTTTTTAATTGAAAACTATTTATTTATATTGTTAGATAAGATTTTATTAGTTTTATTAATTTCATGTCTAAAATAGGTCCTTGCGTCCTTGTGTATACAATAAGTATTCATTAATGAAAACCCATATGACAAACAGAAATGCAGCAACAGATCACGGTTTGAATTGAAAGAGATGTCGACGTTCCTCCCAATCACACTTTTCCAAGTATCAGCATCGAGACCAATGTTAGCATTGAAGTCACCAATAAGGAAATAAGATTCGGAATTTGGAATTCGCTCTAAAGTTCCAGCTCCTCAAGGAATGACCCAGATATGCTCTCTGAATTTGGTGCATACACGTGCACCAAATTCACCACACTTGTCAAACTTGAGTTTCATAATACCGATTCTCATGCATAATTGAGTCCATTCCAATGCTCATTCAGCTAGCAGGGTTGATGTGAGTAACCCCATTCCCGCCATTGTATTATTTAACTTCAATTAATTTTACCAGAAGTCATAATAAAGTAATATTTTAATCAAAATATATTAATTAATTTATTGATTGACTTTATGTAATAGTCGTAATTTTGTTTATAAATAATAATCAGCTAAAAATTCATCAAACAATCCAAGTAATTATTGGAGTAATTTAGTATTTTTTTTTAAAGTTTTGCATATAATATTCATCTCTTTATATTTCAGGTCAATAGTTGTTTCTTTACCATTAGGTTTGCGAATTATAATAGTGAATACGTTCGTTGACATATAGTTTTGAAAGAATTTGATTTATCTTCGGACACCATTAATCAAATGCTCTCTTCGGGCATTGATGTAGGGTAAAAGTGCTGCAAATTCTTCCGGTTTTAAACAAACGACAATCCGTGTGATACTTTCAACAGATCCTTTTCAAAATGAAATCGAATATCTATCCAGTAATCTTTATTTAGAGCTCCACAGCAATACCATTAATATATTTATTAAAATAATTAATATCAATCAATTTTAATTAGGATAATGGAATTAAATCTGACAATTTATTTAATTATTTTGATTCAAATTAATTAAATGAGAATATTATTCGGAAATCATTTTATACCTAATAATCATGTGCTTCAACAAATAAGAGATACTCTCAGTTATACTTGTGTGAAAACAGGTTTTAACTCAACTAGTCATATACGACACATGAGTAAAGAGAAGTTAAAACAGGTTGCTAACAATAACAAAATAGGTGTCATCAAAATCTTGTGCAAAAATTGTAAATAATGAATATTTAAAACAAATCAAATCATTTAATTAAGACATTTAAAAAATAAATCTGATTTTATTCAAAAGTGTTTAAAATAATAGTTATTTAAAATGTTCACTACAATTGTGTTCAATCAATATGTTGTACTCTCAGATGACGACTCAACTGAGGCCAGAGTGATTGTGTACTGTGGGGACATTACACCAAAGTTCTAAATTTAAATTAGAAAATTTGGTCGGACAGATAGCTGATAATATTGAATGCGATATCAGAACATGTCATGTGGACGACATCTCAATTCATTACTAGCTTAACTTTGAAGATTAGTGATTTCAATTCAAATTATCTCATTATATTTCATTTAATTACTGTATACTCAAAATGTGTATAAAATAACAAATATTACTTTTACGGCAATATTTAATTGTTTTCTGAATTTAAAACTAATAAATGAAAATTTATGTAACTGAATATAAAAATTATAAATTCAATTCAGTTGTATTAAGACTTTCTAAACCACGTGTTATTGTATTTATTTTCCTATCTGGATCGATGGTCATCACTGGGGCCAAATCAATATTTGATGGACAGAAAGCTGCCAGAAAATCGCTCGATTGGTGAAGAAGATATCAACGTAAGATGCGATATATGACGCTTGCTATTTTAGAAAGCTTATTTGTTCTGCGCATATTCAAATACAGGGGATTTTCACTAATTATTGTTAATTTGTAAAAAATAAATAAAATCAATAAACAAAAGCTGTTCTTATTTTAATGAAATGTTCCCTCGAGTTAAGCAAAAAGTTGCCGTATAATATCAAAAGTATTCCTAGAAAAAGCTTTATATTTAAATAGAAATAATCTTTCACATATATTAAAAAATATCACAGCTTAATTGCCAATTAGAAATAAATATTCGGAATCCGAAAACACTTTGTCTGAAATGATAAAAATCATTTATTGCTGAATAACAAATCAATATCTTTCGAATAAATAAATATTAATTAAAATTAACTAATTATTCTCTAATTTTAAATGCTCAAATATAGATTTATTTAATAAGTAAAAACGCTCAGATGAATAATGAAGAAGAACATGGTGCATTTGATAATACATTTAAAAATTTGATTTTACATGTATTGCATGAAAACTTATTCAAAGATCTGGAAGAAGTAATGATTTGGATTAAACGAATCCTCGAATATAATGTTCCGAATGGGAAACGAAACAGAGGTATGACTGTTGTCAACACTTTTAAACTGTTGGCAAAACATCAAAACATCACTATTAATGATGAAAGTTTCGAATTGGCCAGAATATTGGGCTGCGTTGTAGAGATATTTTTGGTATCCAGTTTGATACTGGATGATTTAATGGATCAATCAATTTTTAGAAGAGGTCAACAGTGTTGGTACAGATTGGTTAGTGTATATTATTATTGCTTCAAATAATATTTTGTAATGGAATTATAGTCCTTTTAAATAAGTTTAACGTTAAGTAACTATTCAGGGACAGTTTTTTGCAATATGAGATATCAAATTAATAAATTGTGAATAGAAACATACAAAGAGTTTAATCTATTTCAGTTTGGGTCTTAGTAGTCATCTGATTAATAGAAACAAATGAGGGTTAGAAATTATGCATGTATGAAAAGTCAAAATAAACTAAAGTGTTTATCGGTTTCAATTGAGTATTTTGTTAATTAGGAAAGGTTTCATAATTTTTATTGTTGAGGTTGAGTTAAATATTCGTATTATTAAGTATCAAAACAATCAAATGATATCGAAATATAAATATTTTGGAAAAAAATAATATATAAAAGATTTTAAAAAATATAAATAAAATAAGATGAAATTGCAACTATTATACTAATTGATATAATATATTTTTTAAAAACATAACAGGATACTAGTAGTTTGTATGAGCCTTAAACAACCAACTATCAAAAGTATCAATTTATATTTTATTAATCTTAATAGGCTAACATTAATATACATTATCCACTGCATTTTTCTTAATAATGAACGGTTAGTAGATATAAATTTTACTGATTAGCTTTATTTTATATTTTTGATTAATTTGTGACCGATAGCTCAATTTTAAAATCAAATAATTTGAAATAAAGATTTTGTTATAAAGAGTTTCTATGAATTACTCAGTTCAGATTTAAGACAAATTTCAATAATATAAAATAACACCACTCACTAAAATTTATGTACTCTTACTGTTCATTTTTAAGAAACTGGCTGTTTATATATATTCGAATAATAACAATGTGAATGCGATGACAACAATTCGAATGTAAATTAAATTATATATAATTTGGAATCCAACTTCAATTATAGTATTAATGTGACTAATTTGAGCCTACATAAAATCATTAAATTAGTTGTAAATTATTGGAAATTCAAAAGTGCGTGCGTGAGCCACCTTTACATACAATTCCATATATAATTCAATAATAATGTTTTTAATCAAAATTAATAATTTTATTCAATGTTTTAAATACATTATTTAATATCGTGTTAATCCCCCGGATTTATCAATTAATAGACAATTAATAGACGATTAGGCAAAGATAAGATTAAATTCTTAAGTAATTGTCTTCTTCCATCTAATAAATCACATTTTTTACAAACAATAGCATAAATTAAATCAGGTTTACGCGTTTTAATGGACTTACAATTAGTCTATAGCTCTAACCCTCTCCCAATTTATAAATTATATCCACAAGTTTACTCTCACTTAAAACCATTATATTATTTAATTATAAATCGAATTTTAAAATTATGTCTAATTTAATAAATGTTTAATTATTTATTTATTTATATTTTAAAACCAGAGAAATAAATTTCGGAAATAATAACTTATTAAACTTTTACAATATCGGAATTACAAGGTAAAAATAAATATATGCTCGTGGTAAACAAATGATATTTGAATCAAATTTAATTGGGAAGTAAACACATGTTTATAATCGCTTAATTAACCCTTACAATTATTTATGTAACTCGAAATATATTCCCTGCATTAATATTTACATTCCAGTAATAATTTACATACCGAAAATTCCATACTCTAACAAGCATTTAATAACAGTTCAATTTGTATTAAAGATATGAAGGATATTGAACATGACTCTTGCCCAATATATAGAATCTAATATAAAGGTCATTGATGATTTAAAATATGATAGAAACATCTATTCATATATCACTGTTTGAGTTCTTGTCATTTTAATTTTGATTAAAAACATTATTAATGAATAATATTTGGAATTGTATGTAAAGTTAGCTCACGCGCGCACTTTTGAATTTCCAAAAATTCATATTCAGATTCGCAGTTTATAACATTTAAATCTCATACTTCGAGTTGAACGGGTCGGGTTCATAGAGATGAGCGATTTATCTAGGGTGTTTAATCAAATAAGAGACTGAAACTGAATCATATCTACTAATAATAACTCTATTAAACTCCATTGAAATCTTTAGAATTTGTAATATTAGATATGATTCATTTTCAATCTCTAATCTGATTAAACACCCTAGATCACATCGTTGATAGAGATCACTGCAATTCCATTGCTGTTGCTTATGTATAAAATAATGAGTTCACCGATTAGGCGAATGTTGGCTTAAAGTGCGTAAACGACGCTATTCTGCTTCAGGAAACCAATTATCTTATTCTTAAGATTTACTTTTCTAATCAACAATATTACCATCAATTGGTCGACTTATATCACGAGGTATTTTAATAATCCTCTCAATTAAGGAAATTTATATTATGAATCATTTTAAACTATATATTCAATAGATAACTCGCTTTTCATGTTATGGTCAATGTTTGGACACTCCGTCTGCTCTCACACACCAAACACCACAAATAGAATGGTTCACACAATCGCGTTATAATGACATTTGCAAATACAAAACTGCTTTCTTTACTTATGTCCTTCCGGTGAGAATGGGTGAGAATAAAGTGCAATAAAAGATTGATATGAAAAACATACAAAAGCAGACGATCTCGCCATTTATGCTATTTTGCTTATATTTTGATGGTTAACAAAATACTAAGATATACTTGACAAAAATATTTTGTGACAGTCTTTAAAAAAGAATCATGAAATATTTGTAAAAAATTATCCCCCTCAAATATTTAAAATTTATATATATTTAAACTATAACATTTAAAAGCATTGATATTCTGTATCATTTGCAACAGAGATCATTAAAATCGGATTAGTTGTCCTTGAGAAAAACACCATTGAATTTCTCAAATTTAGAGCTATCAACATTCTTATAACATAGAAAGGTTTGATTTCAGCATTTTGACAATTGAACTGGCTAAGTGCACCTTTGTGTTAATTGAGATCAGTTTCCAGTGTTAAATCTATATATAAAATATTCAATAATTGGCGCGTTCGGGGGTCGATTTCTTAATATCGATTTAAGGCCGTACCACTCTAGTAGCCTAAGGATTTTTTATAATTATACAAGATATGCTTTTTATTATTCTACATTAGATTAAATTTAATTATATCTGTATATCTATTATCTCCAATGCATTTTGTAGACTAATTATTAACAATATTTGTTTAAATTTGTAATCCATGTTTAATTTGTTTATTGATATTCATAATGTTTGCCTAAGGTATCAGTTATTTTAAAAATTTGACACTTGACATGATAATGTGATAAAATGATAATATTCTAATTCAAATTTAAATACATTTTAACAACTCATTTAATAGCAATGTACATGTGCTCGTCTTTCTCGAGCTGTTCTCATATCATCGCCGAAAAACTTCTACTTAAAATTGGCCATTTATTCCAAGTGCAGGATGATTATTTGGATTGTTTCGGTGATCCGAATATCACCGGCAAAATTGGCACAGATATTGAAGATGGAAAGTGCTGTTGGCCTGTCATAAATGCACTTAAATATTGTTCAAACTATCAATTGAAAATATTGAAATTAAATTATGGATTAAAGAGAGATAATTATGTGAAACTAGTTAAAGAAGTTTATTCTAATATAAATTTAGAAATTATTTACAACTTTGAATAAGAATTATTATATCAGGATATCTGTCGTGATATTCATGAAATAAAATCCACAAAAACTATTGATCCAAAATTTTTTTTAAGTAGTTTAGAGAAAATTTATCGTCGAATTAAATAATGTTATTTTTTAGATATGCAATTATATCAGGATTAATACTGTAATGATTGCTAATTCTAGAATAATCGAAGTTCTACACTATTATAAACAGCCAGGACACTTCAAATTCAACATTATAAAAAAGAATTAAAATTTTATTTTTATCAATATTAAAGTCTTGTATAACTATAAATTGAATATAAATGAATAACTCATCATGTTTAAAATAGAATTTATTGATTTAGTTTAATTTTTTTAATTCCGCCAAAAGCTGGCCAAGGTGCAAGTTAGCATACTTAAAGTATTTGGTAGAAATTCACTAGTTCAAATCAATATAATAGATTATTTATAGGATTAAACTGATTCACTAAATGCTGTGAAATGTTGTTTGTCTGCTATATTTGGTTAACTTCTGATTTACTCTATTAATTCCCGCGCAAAACAATATATTACAATGCAATTGTTGGTTGAAATGTTCTTATAACAGTAATTTGGTTTGAGTAGCATACTTATTTATGCAGGTTCAGATTTCAGAATTTTATTAAACTTCTAATAATTTATTTGTTTAATGGATTATAACTTTCTGCAAAATACTTTACCCTTGTATGACTGGAACAATTTTCTTAACACATTGTGATGACATTTTGACAGAAAGAAAATCTTACCTAATATCATTTTTTATATTTTCTATATATTTTCAAATTTTGACATTTTCTACAACATATATTACTCCATACCCTCTGAATTTTGAAATCCGTAATTTAGAATCCATTGATTTTTTTAATGAAAGTTAAATATTAATAATGTTGGTTATAATTTTTAAATCAAACGCTTTATTCATATTTATTAAACTTGACTATTTATGTTGAATTATAAATACAAACAACAACTAATTAATGGTTAATTAGGCACAATTAATGTATAACTTGTAAATTTAAGCAAATACAAACATTTTATTTAATGATTGTTTATAATAACTTTATTCAAATAACACAATTCAAATAATTTTATAAAACGAGCTAAAATTTATATATGTTTTCGAATATATGATTGCCCATTTTAGCCACTATTCCTATCATTCATGGGGAACAAATTAGCATTATGCCTTACTAAAATGTAAATTATGCTATATAGTTATTAGAATTATATCGCAGCACATTACCATTAGAGTCTATGGCTATATAACGAAGTTGTGTAAACAATGCTAATATGTTCCCCATCAATGAAATTATATTTGAATACTTTTTGCCCTTATATTTAAATGGAATATTATTTGTTTCGCCTGTATATCTTATTCAGCATGTCAATTAAGATTTTTTGTTTTATTAATTTTGAGAATTTTATTTCAGCAATATCATTACAAATATCTTGATAAAATATTTGTTCTTCGAAGTTATAAATAATTTCCAAATGCATATTGGTATAAATTTTTTTTATCAATTTTACAGAATGTTTCGTATTTAGTCCATAATTTAATTTCAATATTTCAAGTTGATTAATTGAACAATATTTGATTGCAGTTACAATGGGCCAACAGCACTTTCCTTCTTCAATATCTGTTCCCAATTTGCCTGTTAAATTTGTTTCGCCACAGCAATCTAAATAATCATCCTGAACTTGAAATAAATGACCTAATTTGAGTAGAATTTTCTCAGCTATTTTATGAGATTGTGTTGAACAATCCGAGCACATATACATTGCTATTGAATTATTGATTAAAAATTAAGTTTGGGAATTTTGTAAATTTATCAATAATAATGTTACTTTTAAAAAATAACTAGGTCATAATTTGTAGATTATTCAATATAACCTAATGCAAATTTTGTGTTTACTGATATTTAAATTTATTTTGAAATAATACTTCTAAATTAGCTAGATTAGCTTACTTATAAATTGGCTAGATTCATTCTTATCTAATTTTATTAAATTAACTTTAAATTACTCCTTAATATACGTGTGTTTTTAATATACCGGTAAACTCGCGATTCCTCAGAAATGTAAAGTTAAAATATCAACTTTTAATAAAAGATTATTGTAATTATATGTGACTGATTTGAGAACGAAAGTCAAATATTAGTTTGAAATGAAAGTTTAGTCATTCAAATAAAAATTTTATACAATATATATTATTTCATATTATTTGATATTAAGCTCTCGATAAAGGATTAATCAACTATAATAAAATGAAACAAAACAATAAAAGATTGATCTACTGGCTGTTTAGTTTTAAGAAATCAAAAGTTTATATTATTCTTACCCATTCGCACAGGAAAAACATAAGTACAATAAGCTGTTTTGTATTTACATATGTTATCATGACGTAATTTTGTGAACATTGTTATATCTGGTCTTTGATGGATCAGATTTGCTGACATGTCTACACATTGACCATAAGATGTTAAACGCGATATCTATTTATGAATTTGTTGATATAGTAAATTTTAGTTTAATTAATAAAACACGAATGCACAATTAATATATAAAACTCCGCTTTCCCAGAAAAAAGTTCAGTGGCTCTTGAAAATAGTATGTTCCCATCCAAACTGTTCCACTATTCAATAGAAGATGCTATACAATTGGCATAAGTTCCCATTGCATTAGAGTATCCAACCCAATAATATTGTCATACTTCCCTTACTATTGGGTTATCATAAACATCGATTCCATAGAATTGTCATAGATTCCCATCCCATAAAACAATCATAATCCACTATCCCATTCCATTATCATATTTTCCAATTCCATAGGATTCTCATGAGCTTTTATCCTATAATGCGGCTTGGTATGTGGTAGTTTTGTGGTGGTGCCATTACTGTTGGGGGGGTGTAGGGGTGTGGATGCAAACGAATCCATATACACCTTTTACTTCGAAAGCGGAATTTAAAAACCTCATGCATGAGATCTACCAATTGATGATAATATGGTTGACCAGAAAAATACATTTTAAGAATTTCAAAATTGGTTTCCTGCAGTAAAATAGCGTCATTTACACAGATTAAGCCAACATGCTTCTAAATAGATTTAATGATAAAATTAAGGATTATTATTTTAATTTTAGTTATTAATCTCCTTTTGTGTATAAAAGCATCTATACGTTTAACTTACACTGCATTTACACTGGAATTTAGGGATACATGAAAATTTGCAATTTTGATTTTACTAATCGATAAAGTGTCCGATTATAGATTACTATGTAAAAGTTCAGGGTGCCCAACCAACCCCTTGGTATTTATTTAGGGGTAAAAGTACGATGTTTGTATGATAATATATGCTTTTAACAATTATTTTCTCAATTTACCCTTATGATATATACATCGTTGAAAAGGTAATTTCAAACTCTATTCGAAAATCCATATTATATTAAATTCTAATTTAGTTGAAAATTATCTTTATTTTCATATGCATCAAAATTTAATATAATCTGGATATTCAAACTAAGTTTGAAATTACTTTTCCAACGTTTAATAATTGAATTTATTATTAATCATTATAATTTATTATTAAACAGAGATATTTCTATAAGCTTTAAAACAATAAACGTATAAATTAAACTATGAAAATTATAAAATAAATCTAGATAAATAATTATAGTTCAAGACAGGTTCGAGATCAAATGATCAAGACGAGTTTTGTAAAATTGAAACAAATTCTGTTAATTCGATATCTTTTTTATAAATTAAAATTTATTATTGTATATGAAATTCATATTCATTGATTAAATAAAATTGCATTTTTTATTAGAAGGCTATATTGCATGAGATATTTGATGCAGGTAAATTTCACACAGTAATTTTTTTACACCATAAAGCATATTAATACTAATTATAACTAGAACATTTGTCAAAATATAAAAAAGAAACAAATTAATCCTAATTATTTTTTTAAAATATTAAATGCGAACTTATTTTCAAATAGTATAAAACTAAAATTTTGCTCCCATAAGAGATCATTAAAAAAAATTTTACCATTCGAAATACTAAAAGGTTAATTTATTAACTATAAAGACTAGATTTGTATTCGGTTTCTATTGTAAATTTATAAAATTTATTAAAAAAAATTTAGACATAATTGAGTGGGACTAACCAAACTGTACCAACATTTCTGTCCCCTTCTAGTAATTGATTGGTCCATTAAATCATCAATCATCAAAATAGAGGCCATAAATATTTCCACTATCCAGCCTAATATTCTGGCCAATTCTAAACTCTTGTTGTTTAAATACTTATTTTGATTGTCTGCTAACAGTTCAAAAGTATCCACAACAGTTAAACCTCTATTTCTTTTACCATTCGGTACATTATATTCTATAACTTTATTAATCCAAAGCATCACTTCGTTTAGATTCTCGAATAATTGTTCATTTAATAAATCGGAAACAATATTCTTAAAAGTATTATCGAATGCAATATATTCTTCACTGCTATACATTAGTAATTTTTAATTTATAGTTATCTTGCAGTATTGAAATGAATTACATAACATCTATTAGGAAAGTGTCTTAATTTCAATAAATAATTTATAAATATTTATTTAAAATCAAATTATTAGAGACAAACTATGCAATTAAATACAAATTAAAATTAAATAGTTTCATCAATTTCAATCCAACATGGATGTGCTTTAGTTATAATTTAGAAAGAAAAACTTCAAAATTCTGATAACTTTAAATACTATTAATTTTAACATGCTAGAAAATACGTTTATTTTGCGTTACTGCTTATTCAATGTTTACAAACACCTACCAGTGCTAAGAGAAAATTCCTATTAATAAAAAATAACTAATATCTCATTAATGTTGCCAACATTTCTGAAATTTTCTACTGATACCTTTATTGTGGAGTATTTATTTTCAAAAAATAGCAATAGAATTGCATCTCATTATAATATACAAATGGCCATACACCTATAACATATAAGTTTCAGATCAGGGATGTTCAGTGTGGTTGGAGCAAGGAATAAACCCCCAATTATTATGGATAGCCTATTATGACCACATTAGGCTGTCCCCTCGGTATCAACCTAGCCAAGATTTTATAAAATGGCGCAGATATAGAGGTTTTCAAAATCATTATAAATAAGTATTAAAAATTTATAAATAGACCCATTTTAAGCTCTATTTCACAGTTTCTAATAATATTTTTTATGAAATATTAATAATAAACTAATTTCTGGTAATTTTCCATTTATTTTAGAGAATTTATGGTTGAAATCTCTAATAAAAAAAATGTTTTTCATTATTAAAAACATATTAATTATTTATTGTAGGTCAAAATAGGACTTTATGAACCTCCTCAAACATTCGTTATTTAATTTTATCTCAAAATATCAAGTTTGATTTGAGTGTAGAGCAGGCCTGTCCTCATCACACCTAAAATGCGGTTTTCCTGAAAAATATGTTACAAATATTTCGTGAATAGTCAGATAATCTCTTATAATCACAATAATCAATAAATCACTGCTAAATTTAAATCAAAAATATAATCTAAATATGAATAATCATAAGTAATAATGAGATGGTTAAATTAACTAGATTAAATTAAACTTCAATTTCAGAGTAACAAACTATCTATAATCATGTACCATAAAAGCAGTAATGAATAATATCACTAATCCAATGGGGCTCTAAAGCAAATGACAATATAAATCAGAGCTGCTAAATTGATTTTTATTCATTTTTTCATTCAATTAGATGTTTTTTAATCAAACATTTCTATCTAATAACCATATAGTGTTAAATTTATTTAAATAATACACATTAAAACACAATATTAATCTTATTTAATTTATATCAGGTCACATGATTAATGTGTAAATCAAAGACCAAATAATGCTTTTATTCCGCTGACTTTTCAGTGCGGGTGTGATGAGGACAGGCCTGAAATAGAATAACATAAAGTGAAGCAATAACAAAAAATAACTCTAATTTATGGCAACAACAAAATAATAATTACAATTGTTCAAAATCATAATTACAAGATGTGTATCAGTTTTTGATCTCATCAACTTCTGTAAGCAATAAAAGTTGAAAGCTGTTACTTCTTTATAGATTTTAATCAGTGACAAATAGTTAAATAAAGGGATATCTAAAAAAGTTTAGTTAAAAAGTAAACAAATATATGAAACAATAATCTTTTATTTTAATGAAATGCTTCCTGATTTTAAAAGATACAAAAAATATTTATAATGAAAATTGCTTCACACGAAACAAAATTCATGAAATGGTATGAAAAGCCAATACAATATACAAATAATAATTTATAATTTATAATAATCATTAATTACATTTGTTTTTAGTTATGTTTAATAGCAAATAATTTAAAATTTATATCAATAAATTTTTATTACCCAATTCAATAATCAATGTCATAAATTCTTGTTTCAAAATTAACATAAAATATGTGATAATGTCTTATAAATTAATGTTCGAAATGATAAATTTATTATTAGTTTTCAAATAAAATGTTAAAATAAGTTTTAATCAAAAACGGATTTATGTCTTTATTTTCACATACAAACAGTTTTATACAGTATTTGGTCATTAATTTGATTTTCATGAAAAATATATCTTAAGTATATATTCGATCCTATGAACCCTGTGGTCAAGATTCGGCTAATAACATAAAGTTTTGGAAATTCAAAAGTGGCCGCGTGAGCCACCTTTACATACAATTCCATATATCATTCAATAATGATGTTTATAATCAAAATCAAAATGACTAGAACTCAAACAGTGATATATGAATAGATGATTCTTTCACATTTCATATTATCAAAGACCTTTATATTAAATTCCATATATTGAGCAAAAATAATGTTCAATATCTTTCACATTTTTAATACAAATTGAACTGTTATTAAATGGTAGTTAGAGTATGGAATTTTCGGATAATATTAATATTAAATGTGAAAAATCGATCATCATGTTCGATTATTCTTTCTAATCCAAGTTTTTTGATAAATAATCCAGAGTTAGATTACTTTTATGAATAGGAAAATTATCGTGCAATATATAGTTTTGGAGATTCGAAAATGGACTACTTCTGAAGCCGTTTTATACTATCCATATATAGTCCAATATTAATGTTTAATTTTTTAGACTCAAAATTAAATAAAATTATTGTACTTTCTATTACATTGAAAATGAAGATAAAAGATTCAAAAACTATTAAACGTATCAAGATTATTATTTAGGTTTAAGCAAAATATATATATTTCTGGCATGAATTGTTTACGTTAAATATTAATATTACCGGAAAATTCCATACTCTAAACAGCATTTAATAACAGTTCAATTTGTATTATAGATGTGAAACATATTGAACATTACTTTTGCCCAATATATGGAAATTAATATAAAGGTCATTGATGATTTGAAATATGAAAGAAACATCAATTCATATATCACTGTTTGAGTTCTAGTCATTTTGATTTTGATTATAAACATAACTGAATAATATATGGAATTGTATGTAAAGGTGGCTCACGCGGTCACTTTTGAATTTCCAAAACTTTATATCATTTGATTCAGCATGAAACTCTATAGAGTAGATGAAACGAAAAAATTGACTGCATATTTCAATAATTTAATGAACTGCTACTTAATTATAAAATATTTTTTAGTTTATTTAGTATAAGATTTTAAGATAATTTATTAGTTAAAACTTCGTATCATTATTTTGGCAGGTTTGGTTTTCTAAATTTTCAAATTGATATATATTTATTTAACCATCTCTATTTGTGTTTATCATCCCTATGTCTTGTTAAAAATATTAGATATTATAAATTACTTATAATTGTCTTTTAATTCTCCAGGGTGATTCTGGTGGTCCACTTGTGCAATACAGTAATGGTAGAGCAGTACTTATCGGCGTGTGCCTGGGATATTCAAATTTATTGAGTTTGCCAGATCAACCTTGTGTTCCACAAACAATCTATGACAAAGCTTTTTATGTTAGAGTGTCTGTTGAAATAGATTGGATTTTGAATGTTACCCAGAACAATAATTAAGATTTAGAAATTTTATTCAAAATGTATGGATTAAAACTTTTGCACTTTTATTTATTTTGGTAATTAAAATATTTAATATTAAATTTAGTAATTAGGCAGGAAATTAGATTCATGTGAGCGGCTCACGTACGGAACCAGCGCCTTTTAAATGATGTTATATACTGTACCTATTGGTAATTTTCATATCACGGACTGTATGATTGGTTTGCAATTTAGTGCTGAAGTTTGTTCAAAAATAATAATACATAAATATCTAAATTTTCAAGTCTAAAATTTGATGTGTGCAATTTAAATTTGTAATGGGTGTATATTGATTTCAATAAATATATTTGTCATATTTATTTTGCAACTCTTAGACCTATTAATAGGCATTTTATTTATGAAAGTTTATTTGAGTCTAGCGTTAACCCAAACTCTATGTATAAGAAAAGAGACTGAAATAAGAACAATAGACTACAAATATTTTACAATTCTTGAATTTCTAATATTTAATTTAAGATACTGATTTGTATTTATTTTTTAAAAGAAAAATCTTTATAAACCCGTGATTTTTGAAATTTATTCTTAATTAACTTAAAATTAAAATTAATTACTGTTAATTATACTCGCCGTACACTGAACCTGGTGCTGATTTCTAATGTGGACAAATGTTAACAAATATACAATAAATTAATTACAACTATGAATGAGGTGCTATGATTATATCTATCTGAATATTCGGAACATAAGTAGGGGTTTGTTAGTTTAATCCATATGTCCTAGTCGAAAAAGATTTCCTAAACCTTAGAGAGCTAGGAAAAGCAGCATTTACAAAATTATCTATTCTCTTGTTATTATATTTGATTAATCTTTAACCGATATCTAATTATTAGTTTAAAATGAAAATTTAGTCATTGATAGAAATAATTTTATTTCAAATAATTTGATATTGAGATTTAGCTCTCGGTAACAGATACGTCAAATAATTGCCTCAAGACTTAGGCCACTAATAATTATAAAGTGACCTTTGTTCATTGAGGAAATATATTATAAATGAATTATTTTATTTCATAAATATTGAATTTATTCGGTGTCGGCTTTAGTATGAGGTTTTCAACCGTGACTTCTCTGAGTTGTATCTGTTCGCGAGGTTTGCCACGAGATTTTGCATCCGTTTGGCCAGAAGTAATGGTGTTTCCATTGTTGTTAACTGTATTGGTATTGGTGTTGGTGTTTGGAGCGTTTCCATTGTGGTGATATTTTAGATAAATCTTATATGCTAAGTTGTAGTTGAAATAATTATATTAAAATAATTTATAACTAATATATTTTTTTACTACATATCCAATGAAAAATTATTTTTAATATACAATTCTCATTCAATTATCTAAATTTCTGGAAATTTATTTTTGCAATAAAGTTTGCAAGCTTTTTTTTTAACTATACCCATGAAGTTTAAAATAAAATCAGTGATAGTTAGTGTCGGCCGAGTCAGGTGGGTGTATACAGGCGCGGGCATTTAGAGAAAATTGTGTGAAAAATTCAGGGGGACATAAAAACTTTCAAAATATAACAAATACTTTCACATAGAGGGAGTAGAGTGAAAATACAAAGTCAAAGCGAGGAGCTATTTTGCAAAATTTTCGAGACAGGGGGTATTTAGGCTATACACTTCATTGGCTATCCTTGAATAAATTGATTAATTATTTTAGTCAAATTAAATCCAGAAACAGACATTAGTTAATAGGAAAGAAACAATCAATTCCATATACAATGACACAACGATTTTTAGAGATTATCAGTCCTATAATACTCTAGATTAAAATTATTTTTATATGAATTTATATCTTTTTATTCATGGTTTGATTTTCGAATTGTTAGCATTGATGTGATATAAGAGCTGTAATGAGATAAGATTTTGAAACTGAATCATATCTATTAATACAAACTCTATAGATTTCAATGGAGTTCAATAGAGTTAGTAT
>JAQFXN010000700.1:0-19286 GCA_034693365.1 Liacarus xylariae | reverse complement strand
AGAATTTAAAAGCATTAAAAAAGGCATAAAAACAGTTAAATAATGAAAGAGTGAGTCCTCGCGCGGGACTCAATTCCAAATTTCGAATCTTACGCTATGATGAGTGACTTCAATGCTCACATTTGATCCGATGCTGAGACTTGGAAGTGTGGGATTGGGTGGAACGGCGACAGCTCCTTCAATGCAAACTGAGATCTTAAGCTGCATTTCTATTCGTCTTATGGGTTGTCAAAAATGACCTATTTTACATAAAAGGACGCGCATAGGTGTACGTGGTATAGGGATACTATGAAGCAGAATCATAGTCGATTATAGCAGAGGCCGATTATAGATTTTATTATTGTCTCATTTGGGTTCTGAAATTCAGTGATAGATTTTTAAGCTACTTCTCAAGATCGAGAAGATGGTTCGCACATGTGCTGAGAATGCTTACAACGAGACTGAAGTGAACAATCTATTTATCTCAGCCTAACGGTCGCAGACAGAGAGAGTGCCAGAAAGATGAGGCGATCTCACATAGAAGTGTTGTGCAATCGAATAAGTTTATCTCAGGCCGGAATCCAGAGTGTGGTGGCGGATAGGAATGAATGGAGGTTCATGATTGCTGACCTTCAACCCCGACCCGAATGGATAAGGGGTCACGAAAATGAATGAATGAGTTTAGTTAAAAATTTCATATTTGAATGGAATAGTACAGGAATGACAAGAAAACAGAAGTTTATGCTTTAAAAGTTAACTCTTTTCAAATTTGCATATTTGTATTCAATTAAATACATGACAACGGCATATGTGGTGGAAACGAATCTATATACTCCTTTTTCATAGAAAGCGGAGTTAAAAAGTTGATGTCATTTAGTCACAGGTAATCGGCTCTAAAATATTATTCACTCCGTAGAAACCTGTGGATTGCCTTCAGTCAGTTTAGGGGTAGTGAAACGGAAGAATTGGAGGGGTATTTTATTTGGGTCAAGTCAGGGGAGTATTCCGTAGCGTCCGGGGGTTGGTATTTCGCAATCGTAAAATTCTTCCAGAATTTCATTAAAAATGACGTAATTTAACGGAATTTCGACAATTCTGTAAGAATTTAATATAATTTGACCGAATTTAGGCAAATTATAATGAATTCTGTAAGAATTTAATATAATTTGACCGAATTTAGTCAAATTAAAATGAATTCTGTAAAAATTTTACAAAATTCTGTTAATTCTCTAAGACTTTTGACAAGGGTGCTATTCCGCCTCTTTCCCCATTCCTGACATGATTCAACTCGATGTTGCACAATGGCTCAATTTAACTCTAATCTATTTCCGGTAAATTTAATTATTGTCTAATAAATTATGGTTTGCAAAGAGTGAAATATTGTGAAATTATTACTTCAAAAACCAGTTAATTCCTGAATAAATTGTCATACAATAGCATTCGTATTCTACTAAAAAGTGAGTTTTCCTCATTTTTAAAGATGAAATTTTACTAATAATGAATACTAAAATTTAAAACTCAGTTTATATTAAATTAAATAATTAGAGATAACATTAACTTAACATTAATAGTGATTAATCTTTATTTCAATATTCAATGAGAGAAGCGTTTAATTAAACAAAAACCTAAACAACTTTACAATGAAATGTGTTTAAAATGAAATAAAAATAATGAACAAATGATATTTACAAATGTGTGTAAAGGAGTCAATGCATAAAAACATATATTATAATCGATGGATGAGTGGATCACAACTTAAGTTTAAAAAAACAATAAATAAAAACAACTGAATAGGAAAGACTTGAATACTAAATTGAGTTCTGTTTGTATTCATTCGAGTCATAAGTTATTTTTATAGGTATAGGAGAAGAGAGGACTGGCATCGTATGACAGCTTTCGGCCATTTATAAGACATTGTACTATATATTCACTTGAAATTACAGGAATTTTCATTTGTTTGGCTTTTTTCACTAACTCTACCGCACAGGTAGTGTCGCCAATGATTATATCAACCGCTTTGCCTATAGTTTGACAAATATTTTAAACAATTATTTTTAAACTTTTTATTCAATGCTTACGCGAAAGTGTTGTCAATGAAATCGTATTGTTTTCAACGATCACTGCTTGAGCGGCAGATAAAACCGGTGCCCAAAGACTGTGAAGTTTTTCCGGTGTTTTGGAACCGAAATAAAATTTTGTTCCCTTAAACAAAGTCGAACTCTTCTTAAATGTATTCCTTTGAGGAAATAAATATAAGAATTTATAGACTTTTGTCAAAACATATAAACTTCGTATTCGCACACTCTCTCCAACTTTTAATTGACTCCAGATATTTGTATTGTTCTGATTATAATTTAGTACTTCAGAAATGAACAATTTATTGGACAACTTATAACTCTACAGCAGTTCTCTAATAATTGTTCACTACCGGTACTAATATTTTATTAAAGCCGTTCACTATTAACAATGTGTGGCCAATTTCTGGTTGGAGAGAGTGTGCAAAAAAAAGCCGTGGGTTTAGAACTCACTTATCAGAGGGCAAAGCATTTGTAATAATACTGAAACCGGCGGGAAGTGTATAGTTGTCTCGCTTTAGGTATTTGTTTTGTCGACAGCAGTCAATAACCCAGAGATGACTTGCGATCGAAATACCGGCCGCTAAGCACTGAATGTATTTAATCGATCGGTGATAAGTGTCGGCAATCAAAACCATATCTAAGTTTTGCTCCGAATTCTAAATAATTTGAGAAATCTTTTTAAATTTGAAACAATTAGCAAACAATTGGACGCACTTTCATGTCGTCGAATGTCTCGAACACTTTTCCCCCTCCCGTCTCGATTTGCTTTATTAGATATAACTTATCGAAAGGCGTCGATCGTTCGGGATTTGACTGATCGTTATTCAGGTCTTCACTTTTGTTTCTGTCCCCACACGTCAAGAGGAACGATACCCTTTCGAAAATACTGGAGCCGCTCTCTGGCAATGGACCCAACAGTTTGATCAGTTCCTGTGGCGGTATTGATGTGTGAACTTTTGCCGTTCGCGGAGAGATTGAGAGCGAGGAGTGGTCACTGTTGAACAATGTGTTATGAGATTCCAGTTTTTTCTTATTCCGAACATTGTTTGCCTTCTTTTTGGGCTTCACTTCATATGTCTCTTCGTCCTCGCCGTCAGTCACGTAATCCACGTCTACAGAGACCGCATCGGCCGGACGTCTCCTCCCGTTTTTGAACTGCTGAACCACTTTGTCGGTCACCTCTGCTTTGGTTGTCATTCGGGCTCTCTTTCCACTGACAATGTTGTCTAAGTCCACGTCCGCAAAGACGGCTCCATTGAGTGCTGGTTTCGATAGTTTGAGTCCAATGTTAGCGCTTTGTTCTGCGTTTAGAAATATATCTCTCAAAGGATAGCGTTTTATCACTTTCTTCTCGTCTTTCATGTGTTCGACTTCGAAGAACAACCCATTGCTGTCATAAATGACTGCTTTTATCGTCGCTTTGGCACAAAAGCCGTCTGAAATGGTGACCATAACGTCCTGTCCTTCAACCAAATGAGTCAATTGAATCAATTCTGTTTCGAACATATTTCTTGTGGCCTTATCTTCGAAAGTAACGGACCATTTGTTTTGAGGCAAATGTTTGGAAATGAGCGCCGGATAGAAGTTCTTGTCCCTCCACTTCGCCATAACTCGATTTCCAGCTCTAATCGAAAAGTCTTTGGAAAATATCTGTTCGTTTGAATTGCAGTCAATGTTAAGACTTCTTTGTGTTAAAGACAACAAAGCGGTGGCCGTTTCCCTCCTCTCCTCTTCGTCCCGTTCACTGATCTTTGGTTCCATTGCTTTTTGTGGATCAATGTCTGACAGGTTTTCGTTAATTCTTTGATTCGTTAAAGTAGTTCTGATTTCAACATTCGGAGAGAATTTGTTGTCTTCTTTGTTATAATTACTATTAACAACAGGAATGGGAGGATTGGAAGGCAAGGGAGCAGTTATTTTTGCGAAAAACTCTTTATTATTATTATTATTATTAATGGAATGACTTTTAGTTAAGCTCTCATTGTTTTGATTGTTTCGCGTCTCGACTGAAGCCGCAGAACAAGTGCTGCCAACAGAAGAGCTCACGTCAGCCAACACTCCAGAGTTGGTATTCGAGGCAAATCTCGAAACATTACAAATAGAAGATAAAGGAGTGGTTGAGCTCTCATTCCAATCGACTTTTCCTAAATTCTTAATTATTTCCTCATTTTTAATAACAGTTTCTTTCAATACTTTTCCCGAATTATCGACGATTTGATCGATTACTTTAAATATAATGACAGTTCGCTTCAGAGCTGTCGGTGACTCTAAACTATTAGTTTGTATTAAGCCTTCATTCATGACTTGTGAATGATTTTTATTGACATTAATGTTATCGATATTATTGTGATTTTTGTTAAGTATAACTAAATTATTAAGCGTTTGGTTTACAGGCGTTGAAGTCGTCGACGGATTCATTGAGACGTTCGGAACAAAGTTTGAGATTCGCTGTCGAGGAATATAACCCGAATGGGGCGTCACTTTCGCTTGAGTCGAATGGTTGGGACCCCGAGTCTGATGTTGCTGTTGTTGTGCTGTTATACTATGGCTTTGATTGTGAGACCAATTGTTCATTGAAGTCATTCTAATGAACCAAAATTCAAGTCTTAATTGCAATTTGAGATCAAACGTGTCTTTACTTAACGTACGGATAGTTTTGTTGAACAGAAATACCAACATTTGTGCCAACATTTCCGAAATTGTTTTGTCCCGAAATTGAATTATCAGTCTCTGAGACATGAGTCACAGTTTCGGCGACACTCGACAGACCACTACTGCGGCTATACTTATATCGATGCGAATCGGATGAGTCGTGATATTGAGGTTCGTATTGATTGGACACGTAATTACATGAATCGACTGAATGCCTGTCCATTGATTGCATTGAATGTGAAGTGTTGTGTCCATTGTTTACCGAATCCATAGCATTCAGGTTTCGCTGATTATCGGCCAAATGTGAGCCATCGGTCATCTGAACAGAGATTTAATGATATTTAAAGCAATCGATTGAAAACTATAGCAAACCATATAGTTTTGATGAGTGCCTAACAATTGCATTAACTGCTCGTCCATTATATTCGACATATTAGTCATATTCGGCAATAGTTCTATATTCGACATAAGCACTGATTCCCCGTTTATGTCATTCATGGCTACAGAACTGCCACTCATTGCAAGTCTTGTGATAAAAAAAGAGATATTTTCAATAGTTATTGTAAAACTAAATTAAATAATTAAATGCAAACCTCTGGTCGTTATTGTCCATCATTTTGGGTCTATTTTTATATATAAATTACAAATAAATATATAATTAAATAGATTTTTAAAAAATTTAATAAGAATTTCACTTAAAATATATTTATTTTAGACAAAAATCTATTGATTTTATAGATTATTATTGAAATCATTATTAAAACAAATGATTCAATGATTGAAAATAATTAAATAAAATCTTAGAATTTGTTTCGAAATATATTTTTATCGATATTTTATCGCAAAATAAAACAAAAAATGATTTAAAATTTAAAAAATAATATATTTTTAATAATAAAGAAAACAAATTCTGAGTTAATATTGGATTTCAATTACAATTATATTTCATAAAACATTTGTTTTGCTGTTTTGTGTCAAACGAGTGTCGAATAAATAAAACGATTGATTGAACCGAATATTAATCTAATTATTCAATGAATTCAAAGACAATATTCAATAGAATTCACAATTCGTTCGAAGCATTCAGTCATTCATTGAGTACTTTAAACATTGAATATTGCATTCAATACAACGTTTGTCACTATTGTATGTCTTATTCATTAATATCAATATTAAATATACACCAAAACTACACAACACTATAATAAAGCGTATAAAATAGTACTCTCTCTACTGTACACTATTATAGGGCTTACGGTAGGAGTGAAGGCAAGGCTCGGACTCGAGAGCACTCATTCATATACGCTATCAAAGGATGAATACTTGCATTCAATTAATGGGAAAATAATTAATTCTTTTTTTCAATACAATTCTCTTATTTAAGACTAAAAATTATTAACAAATTTAGTATACATTTGTAGAAAATTGATTTAAAATGATTGCTCTCTAGTCTTAAATAATGACACTAATAGTAAACATTTCACTCTAATCTAACATAAGATAATAGTATTTATATTTAATTCTTTAGAACAAAACCAACAAAAAACAAATTCAATTGTATTTAGCGATTGATATTAATTTATAGCCAATTAACTCAATGTTTAAATTAATTTATTTTGAAGTTTATATGTTTAACCGGTTATGGAATTAGACTTTATTAGTGTTTGGGTTAAAATAAATTGAATACAATTTGGTATAAATGATATCAATATTTTATATTAAATATACATTTATTTTCCAATAGTATAGACATATACTGTATATAAAGAATAATAGTTTAGTGCAAACAAAAAAAGAATTGGTTTTAACTATTGAAGTGAAACCTTATATAATCACATAATATGTTTGCAATTTATTTATATTTAATAACTCTATTATAATATGTTATATATTTATAGTATATTCCGAACGATTGAACGCATCTGTACTGTAATCCCAATTTAATGTTCAATAGAGAGCAATGAGAATAAAATGGAATTTAACTCTGTTTTGAATAAAAGGCACTAATCATTGATAACTATTTATACAATTAAATAGATTTATTCATCAAATATCTAAATAATATCTATGAGATTATAGTAAATAATGCAGTCATTTATATATATATCGGCAGTAGATTTGCATTTTGTCTGGTTTTCCATTAGTTTTAGTAAATCAGAGATTAAAACATTAAATGATTGCTTAATTTTCTTTAGTTTAGTTGACATTAAAATAGTTTTTTCTATAAATATTAGACATAAGAAGTGTTTGACTACAAAAATAAATGTAGTGTAAGATTGAATGACAAATTGGAAAACAGAATAAATATCTTCTGATCTGTCAGTCAATAGTTATTTTATTATAAAATTGTTTTTTTGCAATCATTTTATTCGATCGCAAATCTCATTAAATCATTGGTTTTATTAATAATTAATAAATTTCTAAAATTTGAGTTAAAAAAGATATGAATAATGAAGTGAAATCTAAATGACAATCGAAAATAATTTCAAATGTTTTCACATTCAGGTCATTCATAAAAATTAAAGTAAAAATTTTTGGTATTAATTGAAATCAAATAATGTCTGATATTATTGCAAATATAAGTCAAATGAAAGACTAAACTAAGAAAACAAATGATTCAATGAATGAAATTATTTACAAAAAGTTAATCTAAAAGAGTGTGTGATTTGAAAGAAATTATAGATCTCTAAAATGGAATTGTGTTAGTGTTGTACAGAAGTGGGAACATAAAAGTTCGAGTTAGCACAGGTTATAACTAAGTCTTCGTCGACTAATTTGGTTTTTGGCAAACTTAAGGACACTTTCAGGTCATCCGTTGAATGAGAATTATCTACAGCACACATATCTTTAGAGGTTTCGTCTCTTTTATTAGAGTCAGTGCTCGTCCGACAGCTGTCAGTCACTTGTTGTTTCTGTTCTGCAAAACAAGTCGAACACAAGTAATTGTTTTGAGAGGTGCCGAACATTTTACAACCGGTGTTCACACATAATGTTAGGCTTGAATTGTCGGTAACACAACTGGACTTTGATGTAGTCGTCGATCCGTTTGTCGATTGGTTTGACTTTTTGTCTCTCATTTGTCTCAGGAATCGAGCTCTGGCTGTGTTCAAATAGTTTCTAATCATCTCATCGTAATATATGTGCCGTCTGTCTGTGTGCAAAAGGGCCACAATTATTCCATTCGACTCTATATTACAAACACTGTTTGCCTCAGAGTTGCAAAGACTCTCTTTTTTCTCTTCACTACAGATTTGGTTAGTTTTCACTTCAATTGAATCCAATTTTTTGGTCGGAGACGAAGCACTACTACTATTACTACTGGTTTTATTTCTGAAAGAAGTGCCTCTCTTTGCAAGAGTTCCTAAATTTTTTTTAATTCGTTTACTAACTCTTCCGAGAGAACCAAAATGTTTTGTAATCATTAGTAACTGTTTGGCGGCTTTAGTGCTGAAAGCCTTAGCTTTACTCACACTTCCGCCTACACTTGAAGCCGAGGGCGCGTCTGAAGAGCTGTCGTCCGAATCAAAACTACTCGGAAGGGTTCGAGACTTTTCAATTACACTTATCTTTACGTTTCGTTTGTTTATCTTTTTATCGTTTAATAAATTGTTTTCAATTTTTGAGTTTTGAATATTATTTACGTCAAAGTATTGCTTCAAAAGTTTCAATTTGTCTCTTTCACTCAGTGTTAACCGTTTCACCATTTCATCCGAGAAATGCTGCTCTTTTTTGAACACCTCTTCGCCCGGATCCACAACGAACTGAAGGGGAAGTATGTTATGATCGAAATCCACGAGCGGTATGGCTGCCGGCGGTGGCGACGGATGATTGTCCACGAATTGTATCTCTCTGTCCATTGAGACTAAGGCTGAAAAGTGCGCGGCGTCTGAACCAAAACAATCAATGCATTAATTGGGTTACTATTGAGTAAATATTCACAAATAAATCCAAACAAACCATAAGTGAGACAAAGAGGAGATTTCATGAGATTATTGTCCGGACATTCCAATGGAAGGTATATTCCGCCGAAAGGGATTGGAAAGAATGCTTCGCCTGAAGTGTTGGCAAACGGAGTATTGTTAACGCATTTCAATAAATTTTGAAAGTTTCGAAACCAAATACCTGTTATATCTCTAAGCATTGTGTCTGCGATCACAACAATAGGTCGGCGCAGGACGTGTGCTAAAGCAAAGATATGTATCTCTTCGAGACTCTCATAAACGTGTGGCTGAATCTCATCGATCGGGTCGTTCTTCTTTCCGCCATTCAATTCGGAGCTCTTGTAATCGGTCTGAGCTCTAACTCTAGGCTCAGTTGAGGCCATTTTCAGCAGACAATCCCATTCCTGACGCCATTCGCTTTCTATAATTCATTCGATATAATCATTTGAACACAAAATACATTCAAAACAATACATTAATTACCTGAAAATATAAGCCCTGCTCTATAGTTCTGGAAATATGTCTGCCATTTCCATCGCCTATAAAATGCTGCCGTATATGAACTGTTAGACAGTAATGCGTGCAATGCTTTTCTAAGCACTAGTAGTCTGTCGTGAAAGCCCCACATCCCTGAAAAGTAGTTAAAACAAACCTTCAGTTATATTGTATTAGATTTCAGTCAACAAGTGGTCAGACCTAAAGAGGCCGCGTGTAGCAAACAGTTTCCGTCGCCAGTTGTGGCCAAAGGCCATAACTTCTGGCAGACAGTGGACCACCAGTTGAGTCTTCCGGCGGACTCGAGTGAGACGAGTGTTGACTTCTCGATGAGGTCTTGTTCTAAGAATAGTCGGAAGTCTTGCGGATGAATGGAAAGGTCGGGTAAAGTGAAGGTGAAGTCAGGCGTTTCCAGAAAGCTATTGGTGTTTAGGAGACGACTTCCACGACACGATGTTTTGAAGTCTTGTGCGAATTCATTGCGCGCTTTGGACACTAAGTTGACGTTATCGGTGGCTCTGGATATGCCTCGACTCAACTTTTTGGTCGACTCATTCATCATATCATTGGGTGAATCGTCTGATTTAGAAATGGCTAACTTCGACGGCGAAGAAGTGTTGGACGACTCGTTCGAACTCTCAGATGAATGAGAAGAGAGAGACGGCTCTGAACTGCACTTAATTGTCACTATTTTTGGCGAACTCTCAAATCGAGATCTTTTGTCCAAAGAATTGTTCAAAAAGTTATTTATTTTGACGTTTGTGTCGATTATAATGGAATCGCAATCGAAAGCACTCTTGTCTTCGCATTCATTCAAAGGCAACAATCCTTTCATAATATAATATGCATTCAGTGCTGACTTCAGATCCCAATTGTGGCCTAAAATCAATTACAGATCACTTGATTTACCAGAAAATCATTGCAAACAAATCAAAGCAAAGCATACTTTCGAGTAAATCGCGTCCAAAGCCCGGATCAGTTGAGGTCCGGGTTATGAATTCAGAGAGTATTCGGTCCATTGTTTCAGATATTTATCTGTCGTTTACTTCCATTAAAACCTAAAATACAATTAAATTAATGAAAAACATTATAAAAATTATTTATTTTGTGCACAAAAACAAAAACAATAACAAAATGAGTCATAAATACAATGGAAAGTAAAATATGAGTCAAAAATTAAATACCGTTTGATTGAGTGAATTGAATACAAACTCAAATACTATTAATGTTTAAGAGTTAGCATTGAATCAAATCATAATTGTTTACATAAAACATAAAATACAGTATTTGTACGCAATTATAGGCATTCAATATGACAAACGTGTTATCATTCAAATACACTGTTATAATATTCACACACTATTAGAATGAATGGAATTACACAACACTTCAGATACAACGTTACGTCAGATGTGGGCAAGAGTTGACTCAATTTATTGAATGTTTGCCAATATTTGATTGGCTTTAATATGAATTGCATTAACACTAAAAGCATTTGATTTGAAATAAGTTATCAATAAATGGATAAACAAATGCATCTCTAAAGTGATTAAACAAATACATTAACACTACTTATAATTCGGGGCCAAATCTGATTAATAACTTAATGAGTGTATGATTGCCTCTCCCTTTGAATTTCATGGACAGTGTGTGACTCAATGCTAAATAATGGTTACGTCACAGACCTATCATTACTAATGTCTTAAAAATTTTAATTTATTTATTGTTTTTTCCCAAAAGAGCACAAAACAAAAACACAATACAAATGTAATAATTATGTATTGAAATAAACATCTGTTATATAAAGAGACAAAAATAAAACAAATTTTGGAGCAATTAATTCATTGACTCTTAGGTAACATAAATATATTGTATATTGACTTATATTATATATATTAACACATTATTTATAAACTTATATTTTTGTATAATTCATATATAAATTAATTGTAGTTTTAATATAAAAATATATCCAATGTTTATGTGATTTCGTTTTGTTTGAACTGTTGGGACAATAACTTTAGGGCGCGTTTAGTTGTCTTCATATCGTTGCCAATCAATGCCTCAATCAGTTCATTAGAGTTGCAATAATTTGGGAAATTTTGGGGAAAGAACTGCGAAGAGAGATAGGTTGACAACTCATGGGTGCCTCGCGTTGACTGAATTGTCTTAAGACAGATAATACACTCATTGACTAATTGGGAGTCTTCGTTGTGACGAATCGGTGCCACAAAACAGGCGGGAATTATAGACTTATATATGAATTGTGCGAATTCATTGCTGCAAACGTTCTTTAGCTGTTTGGCCATTGGCTTCACTTCGCTCTCAATGACCGGCACTGGACTGCCATTCGCTGTAAACCAAACAATAATTATTCAATAGTTTTGTCTTAAAACAAATCATTTCTCACCAAAAAATTCTACAAATTTTCTTAATATTTGAAAACAAATCCTTTGAGTGACGACATCGGGAAAGTCAACCGATCCCTGAAATACTGTCAATAAGATCTGTTCCATTAGAGGCACGTCTGTAATGGAATTAATAGAAACATTAAATATAAATAACCATTATTACAATCATTCACTCTATGATATAATAACCAGAATCTAGGTTTCGGGGATAGGAAAGGGATCTGATGTCAACACATAAGTTATGTGACATAACCAATAGCATATAGATTGACAGGGGAGGGGTGGGGGTGAGGTGACTAACACAAAGTTGGGAAAAATATTCTTTCAACTACGGGTAAATGTTATTTAATAATGGCATTAAAATAACACATTTTAGGTTTTAATGGCGAAAATGCATTTGTATTCAATAACTCTAAGGCCAGGACTGATATTTCAGTACGACATACTGTATATCAATCATGTAATCCAAGGGGTCTTTTGCAGAGTAAATCACTTAATTATAGAAGGGGATAAGGGATAATGGATTGAGAGCGAAGAAAACTAACTAATGGTTTGTTTATAAGTGAAGCAAAAAAAAGTTTGATTTTAAAAAAAAGGAATTATTATAATAGGGTTTGCAATGAATAATAAAAAAAATGATTTAATACCGATTTGTAGGAATGGGTCCATAATATTATTGGTTGAGAGAACAGCTAAGAAAGTGTAGTAAGACTTTTGAATCGCAAGCTTTTCGTCATTATTTACTGTTTGAGAGATAACCGCAAAAAACGATAGAATCAAAGGCGAAAATATTTGTTTGAAAAAAGGGGTTAAATCTCTTTGAAAAAGCCAGGAGTGCTTGAATTTGGTCACTACTTGATTGAGCAAAGGGACCAATTCTTGTAGACTTTTTGCATTGAGCTCTTGGCTCACGAGAAATAGGCTTTGAATGGCAGCGGGAAGTAGTGGCACGATATCACTCTCGTCCAGACATACGATGAGTCGGTGGAGGAACTGACGGATCGACGACTGGATTAAGAACAGTAAGTCTTCATTGAGTTCTAAATTCAATGCTTTGACGAATAGATTAAATGATTGCAAATAAATGTCCTGAAGTGCAACGGATTTAATGGTTTGGACGTTAGAGAAAGCTTTGGAGGTTCGGGCGGAAAGTGATATTAAATGTGAGATTTGATGACAAAATTGTTTGACAATTAAATTGTTTGAATCGTTTGGGAGTTTTGGGTTTTGAAGACTCGACAGAAGATTCGATAGTTTTGCACAAATTTCTTCGAACTTCTCTAAAATCGGTTTTATTAATAGACTTTTCATTAGATATTGTTTTCTATTTGTGTCAAAGTTTTGGTTCGATATTATCAGAACAGATGCCGTTTCGTAAACATTCAACTGATCCTCAATTGTAATCGAATATCGAATTTCATCGAAAATACTCGTAGTCTTGCTTTTAGTGATCACAGAATCAGTGGTCGACTCTTGCGTTTCGGTTGGGATTACATCCAGTTTTAGGAAGTCTTGTAGTCTTTTGAGAATGTCTTCAGTAAAGCTCTGCTGTTTGTCATTGCCTTTGGATTTGATCTGAGATTTGACGAACTTATTGAACAAATTCGCGACTTTACTCCTCATTTTAGAGCTCCTGTTCTTAAAGCCTCGTTCGTCAAGGAATGAGATGAGAATCTGAGGCAACAAATAGTTTACATTATTTGCGAAAAACTTTTCATATCTTAGTATTAAATCAAAATAAATAGATTGAGTGCAAGAGTGAGGATAAGTAGAGATCGAGGAAGTGATGAGCAGTTGAAGCAATAGTTCCACTCGTTTTGTGTCGTTCAACAAATTGGAGTTTTCGCCGATTAAATAAAAATAATAGAGTCCTATCTCTATGTCAGCGAACGAGTAGGAGTTGGCAGACATTCGCCAATTCATTAGCAACGGTTCGATGAGTTGACTACAAATCGAATTAATGACAATCGAAGAGTTCAAAAGCATTAAGTTATCGAACAATACTTTACACGATTTGCGAAATTCATCGAAATTAGTCTCCTCTTCGAGACTAAAGTCGTGATCCAAAGGATATTTACATTTTTCGATAATTATTCGCAAAAATATCAAAAGCTTTTCCTCTAAACTCTTGTCGACAACAGAGCTGTTTGTGTTGTCTTTTTTGGTTAATGTGTTTTTAGCCCATTGTATGTATTCTCTGGCGAACGGATGGATTTGAAGCGACACTAAATTGTTTTTATGCGACAAAAATTGGCACAAAATTGTGAATTTGGACTCAATTGCACTCGAAATATATGTCATCGCCTGAATATCCTCTTCATTGTGTCCATTCATTAGAGAGTTATTCATATTATTATTGTTTTTAGACTTCAATTTCTTAAACGCTTCAATCAATTCAATGCCAATAGTGTTCATTAGTTTAGAGAACTTCACAATAAATAAACTGTTATTCTCTTCGTTGCCATCATTTTTCACCAACACTTGAGATGAATCACAAATTTGAGACAATTTTATTTTAATCGACTCGACATTCATAAACTGTTCGATTAGTTGAGTTTTGGCCAATGAGTCCATTCCCTTATGAAGAATACCATTGAAACAGTCGGTTACAGAACACCGGAATGTCTCGTTTGGAAACAAATTGAATAAATTATTCATAATTGAGTCGTTTGTTATCAAACTTATGTCAATCCACGCGACATAAGCGCCGATCACTTCCAGACAAAGACAAACTGTTGAAGGACTGGTATCGCGATATGTGTTCTGAATATAAATTATAGAAATAATAATAATTTGAATTCAAATAAAATAAAATCTCACAATAATATTGAACCAGAAGTGGGCCAACTCTATAAGACAGGTCTCTCTCATAACATCTTTGATTAAAGTGTTTCTTTCCATTTCCTAAATAAATACAAAAATATATATAAAAATCTAAAATTAATTCAATAATTCGATGCAAACCTTAGGACTTCTTGGGATCTCTCTGTCGGCGACGTCGCCATTGATTTGCAAAAGAATTCTAAGAAATAGATCACAATTTTGTTTGTTATGACAAACGCCCAAAACATCGGTGAAGAAAGTGTTCCACTTTTGCTGAGGGAAGTCAACCAAAAAGACTGAATTAACAATATATGCGAATTTGTTTAGAATATAGTTCGACGGGAATCGACTCGAAGTAAACCATTGGAACACGAATTGTCGTAAAGCCATTCGATTCTCTTCCCTATCACTCGAATACCTGTCGTTTTCAATACAAGCAATTCATTACGCATTCAAATCAATAATATTTTTAATAACGAATCGAAACCTCGTTTTGATGTAGTTCTCGATGACCTGAAGGCAGAAGAAAAGGGCCGATTCGTCCACCACTTGTGGCGACAGAAGACAATCGACGCATAACTTCCACCCGAATTCATCGCTTTTCAATCGCTCGAAGTATTCAATTGTCTTTACATTAATTAAACATAAAAAACATAAACAATATTTAGCTTAAAGTGAAGTGAATTCAAACCAATGTCTCAATTCCTGACCTCTTTCTGAAGGGAGGCATCACTTCTTAGGGAGAAATTAGAAATAAGTCTGAAATCCATTTATAGCTCGGATTCGGATTTAAATAAATTAAATTCAAAAATAACTTAATTTTGTTTTAAAATTAGAGACGATTTGAATATTTGGTCATAACTTGGGTTCAAATGTTTGCCAGACTTTCAAAACAATTGTCTCTAAACTAATAAATCATTTGAAAGTCTTTTGAATTGAAAGACATTTTACGGAAAAATATTTTCAAATAAATTGTGAGAAAAATGAAACGATTATTGAATTAAATGTTTAATTCAAACAACAATTAAATGCGTATTGAATTCAATTATAGTATGTTTTCAGGTATTGATTGCATTCACACATTCCTATTGACTGTATTGACAACACGTTTTTGTACTATCGATACAACACTCTATCGATGTTCTTATGTAACTATCGATACTCTCATGTAATATAAAGTTAAACTATTGTATACATTGTTTACTCAATTAAATAAACTTTTTGAATGTATTAGTGCTTCAATTCTATTATTTTTTACCCTTTAATCATGGGTAAAGCCAATCTAAAATCGTGATAATAGATTTACATTCTTGCTCGGGACAAGTTATAAGAATGAAATTATGAGCGTTCGCCTAATTTGTGGATTCTCATTCCGACTGCAGTTAAAATGTTTTAATAAGAACAAATTCTGTATATTTATAAAATATAGTGGAAAACAATATTATTGTATAAACTCTTTATTTGAATCAAAAAATACAACCAAATAATCAAAACAAATACTAAAAGTTTAAATAAATTTATATTTTTTTATGAGAAGAAATTGATATTAACATTGCTTATTAAATAGAATTTTAGATTTTCTTCTGTAAAGCTTAATCTTCTGTCACTTAATATAAGGTTATATTGGAAAAAATCATCTCAACACAACAACTTGTTATTGGAGCACTTGAAATGTTCTTTACTCTAGACATGTTCTTATAAATTCAGACACTGTTTTAAATTATTAATTAATTAAAACTCATTTCAATAGTCATCTTAATAACAAAAATCTCATATTTTTAAACAAATATGAAAAATAACATCAAAACAATGGCAAAGATTATTGGTATACATATAAAACATGAATGAATTAAAAATAAGTTTTTATTTTCAATTAATATTACTTAAATCAATGGAACTTTTCATTCATTAGAATAAAACACTTTAAGTGCAGTCGGAAAGAGAATTCACAAATTAGGCGAACGCTCATAATTTCATTCTTATAACTTGTCCCGGGCAAGAATGTAAATCTATTAACGCGATTTTTGAAACGCTTTAATTATATAATATGAGCACAAATTATAATCAGATTTAACAGAAAATTGATTGATAGGAGTGTATAAGTGAATGTCAACTACTGGTCAATTGGTTGCCATAATTTCGTAACAATCCATTTGAGATCTTAAATTCTTTATAACAATTTGATAGTCAATCGTCCAAAATCACATCAAAGTTCTGACAATATAATAAAAACAAGAATGGAACATTAATATCCGCCTTCTTCATCACAGAGAGCGGTATTTTGGTCATTTTTGGGCCACAGGAGGAGGTATTTTGGCTCTACTCCCCCATTGGGAAACCCAAAACCGTCAAATCTCTGTTAAAAAGCTTGAAAGAGATTCACTCGACAAAATTCATTAACCTTGAACAATCTCAAATATAATATGGGGTAACCAAGGGAGAATAGCCTATATAATCTCCTTACTTTTGCGCTGCAGACAAAATATTTATAATTTTACCTTACCTATTCATTTTTCATATTTTAGAAATTTCTACCCCACCAGACTGCGAAAATTTTCTCAAAATACCCCACCTATACTCCCCCTGACTCTGCAAACCTTGGCTACCATTGCATTTAACTCACAATTTAATTCACGTAATCACCTTCTTCCATTATTCAAAAATTTATTTTATGTACCTAATTAATTCCAGAGATGTAAAAGGCAGGATAAAGGGTGGGGAAAGAAAAAAATCTCTGGAGGGGTATTCGTTTTTGGCAAAAAGAAGGGGGGCGGGGTATTCCAGTCTGTGACGTCACAAATTTATCCAAATTTTGAACAGGGGGTTAAGGAGAGTTTATTTCGCAGTATTTGATTAAATTTAACAAAATTTTGACAAAATTCTGTTATTTTTCTAAGATTTTAGACAGAATTTCACAGAATATTCCAAAAATGGAACATTCGGTGCAGTTTTCTCAAAATCGTTATAGGGGTACATCACGAGCGGCTTGGGATGGTATTGGCTAAAATCACAAGGGAGTATTACGGGCTCTACCCTTTTTCCCATCCATGATGAAAGGTCAACAGACTCAAAAGTTTTGACATCACTTATCTAGACAGAGGGGGTCCAGAGGGTATGAAATTAAAGGATTTAACAAGAATTTTATTAGATTTGCTAATTTGTTAGAATTTTTCTGGAAAACTTTTACAGAAGCTTTTTTATGAGAGGGTATATTGCAATCTTTAGAGATTAAGTATTTTTACATCAGCTATTTCAAGCGCTTCGCCCCCTCTCTTCATCTTTGATCGTTTCTTAACTAATGATTACTCTTTGAGATATTTATTATTTAAGAAATCGTAAATCCTATGATAGTAAGAGAGAGCACAGTAACAAAGATTGTAAAGTAATTTTGTTTTATTCAATGTTTTGGGTGAAAGAACGATAATAACCATAGAAAAACTTATTTAGAATACTATTGAGAGCCCATATTATGGGTGAAGAATTAAAATATCATAAATTGGACATAAAATCGTTATATCAACTCAATGTTTAGGAAAACGTAATAATAAACACAATTTTGTTAATGATTTCAAATATAGAGATAAACATAAAGAATAAAGCATTGAATTGAATATCGTTGCGAATATAAACGTCTCATCAAAATAACCTAAATTTCCATTTGAAAGTCAGTCACGTTTTATCAGCTCTTTTGCCGATTTCTATTGGCTTTTGACATAAAATTTACAGAAATCACATAATTTTAATTGATATTATATAATAAATATTGAATTACTATATTCTTGAATTGATATAAATGAGAAAATAATACTTAAAGTTAATAGAATACAGTTTGTCTTAAATGTCCAGAAATTGACTTCGGGTACAATGTGTATGTCTAACAGATTTCTGTTGTAAAAATATCATATACTCTCACACAAAGCATCATTTACAGACATGTTATTTGTGTCAGATTAATAGTATAAAACAAACTCTTCGCTAATAGCGGTTACATTACATAAAAGTCGGTGTTTTGAGTGAAATTCACTCAAAGTTTCGATTAGAGTTTATTTCTCCAAAATTGCTTTTTTTCTGTTATAAAATATCTAAATTTAGTGCAAAAAATGGGAGAAAATACGTCTTAAAAATAAGTATTATTGTGAATGGACTGGGAATGACGAGATACCCGCATAAATCTTTATAAACACTACTTTGTATCAAACACAGCGATTAGGAAATATAACTTAACTCAAAGTAGAAAGGGACAATTTTGGCAAATTAAGTTAGACATACGTTTCACTCAATCGTTCCTGATTTAAGGATTTGGAGAGGTTTTCTTAAACATTGAAAGCACAGTGACTCTTAGTTTTAGTTTATTTAGTAATTATTTTCAAAATTCGAAAATAATAAAATAATTTAGTTTAGCATAGAATACAACTTTAAATCTTCTTGCTATTATTAATATAAGTATACCACCCCTATCACAAGGATGCTATAAATGATATGTCCTTGTACTGTATATATTTTAATCTAAGATTTACAATACAAACAGTAACAATAATAATCGTAAATAAAGTAAATTATTTTATCATTCAAAAATTCATCTGGCAGGATATTTTTGTAAATTCATTTTGTTTCATAAAGATGAAGTGCGTATCACGACAATTCTCCGTGGAACATTTTCTCGGATACAATTCTTCTTGGCGCAACTTATGATAATAAAAATCTTCTTAAGGGGAAAAATTACCATTTTTTATTACTTGCATTGTGTAGAATTCAAATGTGCATCATATTGTTAAAAATAATTACTCAATTATTAATACTCACTTAATAATATGATAGTCATGAGTCATGACTAATGTTGGTAGAAAGGCGGCTTTATTTTTATGTATTATTGCGCGGAATAGATACCAAGAATGAAATAATGAGCG
>JAQFXN010000699.1:0-19289 GCA_034693365.1 Liacarus xylariae | reverse complement strand
AATCTAAATGTAATAAAATCCAAGTAATAGTCATATGATATGAAACACTGTAATTGAAAAATATTCGAATTTTTATCTCTATTTTGATTATCTATAAAATGGTATAATTTTATTGAAGCAAATTTTCAAGGAGAGAGTGATTCTCCTGGGCTTAAATACTATACCTAATGATACTTGAATTGCTTTTACAGAAGTGATGTAAGTAAAGGTTGTTATGAGATGTGACTCCTATTCATATAATATAAAGTCGTGGAGATTCGAAAATGGACTACTTGTCAAACCTTTCTATACTATCCATATGTACTCTAATATTAATATTCAATTTTTTTAGACTTAAACTTAAATAAAATTATTGTGCCTTCTATTAAATTGAAAATGAAGATAAAAGATTCAAAAGGTATTAACTGTTCAAGATTATTATATTAGTTTAAGTCACAAAAAAAACGAATATTACTATTGGACTACATATAGATAGTATAGAAAGGCCTCACAAGTAGTCCATTTTCGAACCTCCACGACTTTATACGTTGGCCTTAAATGTGAGAGTAGTGTTGGTCGTGTAAACCGAAACCCTGGATGCACTCACATAAATGCTATTACTCTCTATTCGATTATGTGCTATCAAAAGCAAAAATCTTAATAAAAAACACATTTTCTCTTATTTGAAGTAAAACAGTTGGAAACAGCGGAGCAAAGATTTTTGCTTTTGATATACGGGTCCATTAATACCGGTACAAATACCACCAGGGAAATTGAAAAATATCACATCAAAAAACTTGAGTGGCTCTCTCTCTAATACTTTTATTTCACTTATTTTTCTTTATATAAATAACATTATCGATATCTCTATTTATAAATTACATTTTCCACTTAATTTTCTATACCCTATAATCTATAAGTCTTTTTAACCGAATATACAATATATCTGTTTTTACAAATCTTATATTATGTTTTCATTCTTAACAATTTTTCCATTCGTTCACTTGAATCAAATAAAAGGCAACATATTATCCATTTTTCTTTATATTTTATATTAAGAAATTTTCAGACAATATTTTTTTCTTATATTTTTTCTTCTTTTCTTTTGTAAAAAATATATAACTGTTTCAAATGATTTAAGCTATTGCTGAATTATCCATAATTAATGTCATGACTCTAATCCGGATCTAAGTCAAGGCAATTAATTAAATGAGAATATATTTATCTTTAATTTATGTATAACTAATGTGTTTTATTTGATTGAATGATAAAATATTTGTTCAAAACTCAAATAAATATTATTAGAGATCTTAAGCTAACGTTAATTGATTTTATTTAATGAACTGATGCGATAAGTTAAGGGCTAATGTGTTCGCATCTAATTTATGTATTTATATAATTCTTGGCTTAATTTAAGTTTTATAAGCAATTTAACAGAGATTTAATCGATATTATTATTTTTGTTGGCTTTTCTCTATAACTTTTTATCTAATACTGTCGATGCCTTCAAGTTATTCAAACATTATATCATTAGACAGTAATGAGTTATTTTTCAAAGTTATGTAAATGTTTAGACGCATTGAATTTAAAATCAGAATAGAGTAAACATATTTTTAATGGTAGAGAAGATGTTTAACTTTTTTAGATTTCATTTTCAATCACTTAAATATTAATTCAAATTGCTTTCTATTATTTGATGCATAAATTTCATGAATCATAGCATATCTCGAATAATCTTAATTTATGATGAGTTCAATATATTTTGTATAAATATGAATAAAGTAAGGAATAATGGAATATCTTATATATAAGTAACTTAAGTATTAATGAGCACAGGTTCGAAACTAGTGGTCTGTAAAAATTCTGTCAAGATTCTATGGTTTCTCACTACCCTTCCTGAACCCCACAATCATCAAAATAATGACGCAATACCTTCATAAAGTTATCGCTAAAAATTATAAACTCTAAAGTTTTTGACATTCTGTGTCTACATTCTATATATACAGACAATAAAATTTTACTGGAATATTAATAATATTATTTGTATTACAAAATTGACTCATTTTAACCTAATTTTAAAATATATCTATTTGAGTTCTTACTACTGTAGAGTGACCAACTCGTCCTATGTTCCTAGATTGTTCTGGATAATGTCCAAAATAATCTACAATTTTCATACAAAATATAAGGATTATGAACCAAATAATTAAAATTACTTAATTTAGGATGGGTGCTTTAAAATAAGATAAACGGATAGGAGTTTGAAGGATTTGGGGGTAATTTGAGAATTTATATGGGAAATAAAGCGTAAGTAATTTTAAGTAATCAACAAAACCGAAAATTTCGAAAATTGTAGTTTTGGACAAAAATCGAGAGAAGTATTGTTATTCAGATCCAAATTTTCACATTAGGATCATTTTTTATCTGAGCTTCCTTTGATTGTTTCTAGTTAAAATCTGGTTTATCTGAATCATTTACTCAATCTACAGCTAAAAAGAGCCTATGCACCACAATGATGATAATGATTAAGAAGAGAACTGATACTCTGTGCCTGAAATGAGATATATATAAGAGCTACAGTAGAAAATAGATTCAATAGAGTTGTGTAGATTATATTGAAATCTTAATAAAAGCATAAATGATAGAAATGATAGAATGATAGGAACGAATTGCAACTTTTGCATTAAACCAATTCGTTTATTCTAATGATCTAAAACTTATTTCAATATAAAAACTCGTTATCTGACTGTAATATAACGACTGAACACAGTGTAACAGTAGTTGAGTTATAGATAGAGAGATATTTAGAGATCGTTTCGATTTTATTACTTCACTTGAATTCGTGTTTTGAGTAAATAGAAAGTTATTTCTATTTTGTTCAGTTAATTGAGAGTCTTATGCAAACAATCTTATGATATAAGTTAGTGTTTAGTATGAAATTCAATTCGCTTTTATGTTATTTGAATGCTTTTATCATAATTAGCACATTCTCTATAAATACTAGAAAAAGATAAATATTAGATTCAAATAAGTTTATATCGTATTGTTAAGGCCTAATTCAATTCTATTATGTCTTTTGCCAATAGATTTCCCAAAATAATAAACACAAAGAATGAATGAAAAATATAATTGCATTTTATTCTCTCTCCTTTTATTCTTGCAAAGACATCCCTCGAGTTTCAGATCATGTTTTTATTTTAAAGAATATTTTATTAAATGCTAAACTTTTTTGATTTATTTTCTCTTCCGTGACTCTAAACAATTAAAGGGATAAATAATATATCTTTTATAGTTTAAATTGACTTACATTTTCTACTCTTCTCTGATTTAAGAAGATTTTAATTGGAATTTCAGAGATATTGTTTAAAAGTAATCCTAAGAATTTGAAATTATAATTGAATTTTCATATTTAATTTGATTAATAATCAAATTATATAAATTGAAAAACTTTCTTTAGATTAATTTGTATTTTCATAATCTGGTAATAATTTTTTGAAAAATAAATAATATTTGTTGAAAAATTAAAGCAAAATTATTCTTTTGAGCATTAGAACTGTTGTATAAAACATTTGCATAAAATTACTGTAAATGCAAAGTTTACAAAATCATCTTCATGTAATTTTGTGAGCATTTATTTAAAATTCAATTATAAACAAGCGAAAAAAGAAATGAATGAATTATTAATGTTAACTAGCATAAGTCAATTTGATACAGGAATGGGTACAGAGGTACAGCCCGGAATACACCCTGTGATTTAGGCTGATACCCCCTAGGTTACCGGCGAAGTACCTGTTAGAAATTTTAAGAAAAGGGAGCTCAAGACGCTGGTTTTTGAATATTCTGTGAAATTCTGTCTAAATTCTTAGATAAATAACAGAATTTTTCAAATTCTTAATAAATTTGGCTAAATTCTATTAAATTTAGACGAATTGATGGTTTTTTACTCGGAAAGGTAGATAATGCTCATTGAGGTATTAGTTCATCTCATATACAGTAAATACAGGGATGTCCAAGGAGCTTTGTCGGGAATACACCCTACCCCTATAGGCTTTCCGCAAGATACTCTCCTCCAAACAAATTTTAGGAAACCACGCCTAAGGTTTACAAAATTATTTGTCAAACTTGTAATATTAGTAATATTTCTCTGTTTTTAATGAGTTTTATATTGGAAAAGCCATATAAACTCATCCTGAGGATTTAAAACATCTTTATTATATAAACTCTTTACAATTTATTTCTGCACAGCTACTCGACTATCTTTTAGTGAATTGGCTTAATGTTATTATATTGACTATCAATGACCGAATGACTGTTTCTATGAATGACTCAGTTATGACTTCAAACTATTATTTAGTTGTCGTTCACATATTATTCAAATATAAAAACATTAATCCAATTCACTAAGAGGTGGTGTACTATGTGTGCAGAAATAAATTGTAAAGAGTTTGTGTTAAAATATTTAATCCTTTAGTAAATTATTGTCTAATTTTCTAATTATGTCATTCTATAGATTCGAACAATCAGTTTATATGTATTTACTTCAACGCTATCTACTATTGAGATATCAATCAATAAGTTTAGCGAATTCTGAATTTTCACGACTAATCAATGCTTTAAAAGATTTAAGAACTGTATATAAGCGTAATCTGAAAGATATCTGGAAAAAGAATTCGAAATCTATGAGTCCATTCCTCCGTGAATTGTTGGACATGAATACCAGGGATATTAATCATAAAATATATTTTCGATCTAATAAATAATATAAGCCTTATATAGTATATAATATTTGTGAACATTAGAGACAAAATGATCTAACGATTGAACGATGAACCCAGGACTAATTGTTGCATGCTGAGACTAGTGGTAATATTTTCAAACTCGAATATTCAGTTATTTTCTAAATAATGTGAAATATCAGAAAAACAAATATTTGAGTTTAAAATCTGTCATTAAATAATAAGTTACAACAAGTGCATAACGGATTCGGGCAGATGATGTTTTAAAAATTGGCGGGCAGTTCCGGGCAGACCGAAAAATTTGAGTAAATAAAGTAAATTCGGCGGGCATTTCCGGCCAGATGTATTTTTCAATAGTCGAATTCTTACAGAATTTAATTTAAAATGACGTAATTTAAAAGAATTTATTAAAACTTGACTAAATATAGAAAGAATGTGACAAAATTCCGTTATAAATCCAAGAATTTAAATAGAATTGTACAGAATATTGCCAAAACTACGTATTTGGCTCCTTTACTTAAAATTACTACAAGAAAAATTAAAAATTCTTCGTTTTGTCTTCTTCACAGAGGGTGAAAATTTGGTAATTTTTCGTGGAATGGGAATAATGGCTATATCCACATTGCACATCCCTATTAAACTGATTTATATTTTCAGTTTGAATTAAATGATAAAATATGTCAGAATAAAGAATAATAGCTTAATATATGTGTTTAATTATTATTTTGTCAGTAATAATAACTATTCACAATAGGTATGCATTTCATAATGAAAGCATTGTTTAGATTACGAAATAATTGCATTATTTAAACTAATTTTAGGGGAGTTTCCGGGCAATATCGGGCATTTGTGACATCTGCCCGGAACAAATATTTAAAATTCGGCGCGCAAAATCGGGCTTTACCGGGCATTGCCCGAATCCATTATGCATTAGTTACAACAACAAAAATATTCTAAGGAATTGCAATCATTTCAATTAATGCAATCATTTCAATAACGAAATCAAATTAAAAAACCCGCATTCAATAGAAATACACTATCGATTGTATCGTTACTGTCTCTAAATGCAAGCACACTCTAAATATTGCTGATTATAATCTCTTAATTGTTATATACTTTTAAAATATAATTTATTACAATTTAATTTACATAAAATCTAATGCAACTAATGTTATGCTTAAATATAGGATAAAAATTTATATAAAAATGTCAATATATTCATGTTTAAAGTCATATTTAAATCACTATAAGATGGAAATCGATATGACAGCTCTGGAGAGACTATCAGTGCGTTTGATGTATACAATTCATGTAATTAATGAATCAAATAAATAGTTTTGTTTATCTGAAAGTATTTATTCTAATTCTTTCGAATGCATTCTTCCATTTCATTCTCGGAAGTAGCGGCTCGATGTTCAGAGACTCCATCGAGGCTCAATAATCTCATTTCGGCCTATTGAACCCGATGAGGGCCTTTGTAGTTACCCAAAGTTCATGATCACAGGTGAGGGTCGGGACATAGAATGATTTAAACACCGTCACATTCGCACCATTGCTCAACTCCCTCTTCGCCACAATTGTGCGATAGAGCTCTCGCAACACTGCCCTAGACTTTGCGATACGTAAATTCTAGTTATAATACTTCTAAAAATTAATACCTATAAAAATAACAAACTAACCGCAAATTGAAAGGTGTATTGGAAAAAAATTTTCAATTGTCCCTTTCAAGAGTTGCCGAACTAGGGTTGCCGATTGAGTCACAGTCCCATAACATTCTGATTCTCATTGTATAATTACACATGGCAGTATATTCCATAGAATATTTCCAGTACTGAATAAACACTGAAAACTTCTTTTTTTTAATTGAATTAAAATAGAAATTTCATTAATAATTTTTAAACATTTATCAATTATTTAATATAAATGTATTTTAAATTAAATCCTTTTGATTATTTATAATTTCTTGCATTTTCTACAATAAAATCATTCAATATGTCTGAGTTTAGTTTGTTGAACCTGGGGTGGTTTGTTGGTTCCCAATAGCTTTGATCGATTGTACCGCTGGCCAATACTTTAACATATTTATTGAATGTATTTTTGTCACTTAATTTAGATGAGAACAAAGTTAAAAAATTAGGCATTTTATTTAATTAGTTTGGAATATGATTTTAATTGAGAGATGAATAATAAACTAAATTAATATATTAATTGCCTCTTCTTTTATACAAAATTATCACGTGATATATAAACGCTTCAACCAATCAGAACCATTCTATATTACAGGTACGTGAAAACAGGTTTTGATTCAATATATCCGATGAATCAAGTGATGTCAGCAAAATTGTGAGCAAAAATCGTATATAAAGAAGAATAAATATATATTTCAAATCATTTAAAATACTTCTAAAATTTCATTGAATTCTTTTTAAAGATTTTTAAAATATTTATTCAAAATGTTTACTAAAATTGTATCCAAGAAATATTTTTTTCAATCAGACGAAGATTAAACGGAGGATCGTGTTATTGAATACCGTCGGGACATGACATCAAAATTCTTCATTCAAATCAGAAAATTTGGACAATTGGCACTAAATCTCGGTCGCCGTGAGTTCTATTGGCTAACAAATAAATTTCAATCCACTAGAATGAGAGCCACATATACGAGTGGACAATCGGAACTTCACTGGGAAATGGAATTTGGCGATATATACATGATATATCAAAAGATAAATAATAAGAGAACTATTTTCAAACTGTCCATCAATGAAGTCCGTCAATTCTGGAGATATTTAGCGACATTATTAGTTCTGACATTTCAACGAGTTTTGAGGATCTGCGCATAACAAATGACGTGAATAGCGATATCAATTCAAGTCATGACGAAATGGACGACATATCGCTAGAAGAGCAATACGACGCAAACGATGAACTCCATTTGAAGACTAAATAAATTTTATTTAATTAATTTTCAACTCATTTTCATTGAATTTACCCTCAATAGCCACACACTTAATGGCTCAATAGATTCAAAGTGGTAGCACTGTCTCTTATGAAACAGAGATATTTTGTGGACTTATACTAAAATATCAGAAAAAGAGTCTAACAGCACATCACAAATTAAACCTACTTATTACCGGATGTAAGTGTGAAGTGGACATTGAAATTATATTAAATTAATTCACATCTAAAGTGATTGAAGCCGAACAAAAAGAAATTGATCTGAAATCTAAGGCATACAAACAAAGATCGATAGGTACATTGAAGAACTAATGAGTGTTTAGAAAGAAAAAAGCTTAAATTTATTGATATATAATTAAAATATTTGATTTATTGTATAAAATGTTTTATAAATAAAATCAATTTCACAAATTGTCAGCCATTTTGTTTGTTTTGATGAGCCAAAACTACTAAAGTCAAGACGTAATTTATTACCATTGTCCCTCTGTTGATTTTAAAATAACATGACGTAATTTACAGTGGTCTCAATGTTTTCTCCAGTATCACGCAATACTTCTTCCTATTCCCTTTATCATTACCGTAATTTATGGCCTCTGCCCCTTAATTCACCTTCGACGTATTGTATGAACGACCCAAAATAAGGCTAACAATAGTGTACAGGTAGTCATGACGACCGAAGTCTACACTAAATAGATAGTGTTGCTATGACAACCATCAATGGTTACGAACACGAGATGATAATGGGTCCAATTGGTGGTGATCTTAAGACATTTTGACCATTTGATGATAACTGTATAAGTTAATGATGATCTTAGGATATTCTGACCATTAAGTGATAATGGGATCAGTTAATGGTGATCTTAATACATTTTGACCATTAGATGATAATGGGATCAGTTAATGGTGATCTTAAGATATTTTATCCATTAGATAATAATGGGATCAGTTAATGGTGATCTTAAGATATTTTAGTCATTAGATGATAATGGGATCAGTTAATGGTGATCTTAAGACATTCTGACCATAAGATGATAATGGGATCAGTTGATGGTGATCTTAAGATAATTTGGCCATTAGGTGATATTAGATCTATTTTCCTGCATACTTTATTATCATTGAGCCCTAGCAGCCCCTTAAATATACTATCGTAATGTATGTATAGCACTAAGCAGTCCTCTCTATGTGGGTTTTAACTTCACCATAATTTGCTGCTCTCTCATTAGCCACTGTAATTCCTCAAGTTTACTACTTTTGTTATCCTTTTATTAATCAATATATTTTCATCATTAATAATCACAATTAATTTGATTTATTGTAATTAAATATTAGAAATAATTTGGTATAAATGCGTTTATACACTTTCTGTTAAATGAAATGCTATAAAACGATTCTCATTTGCTAAAAGCGTTAAATCAATAGATTTTTGCTGTATTTTTCATTGCAATACAAAACTCCTTTTCCTAAATATAGATTCTATGGTATTTATGTTATTCATTACGATTAATCGAATTAATAAAGTAAATTAAATAAAAAATCATTAATTTATTTAAATTTCTGAATAATTTCAGATTTAATTATCTGATTATGTTTTACTTTTCAATTTTTTCAACTTTGAACTGATTAATGTTCAATAATATTCTATTATAATTTAAAATACTAAATTGATAGTCAGATTAGAGTAGAGGTATTAATTGTATTGACTGTTTAGAATTAACAATCAAAAAGAAATTACTATAATATAAAGAAATTTAAGTTTATAAACAAAAAGATACAAAAATTTAATGATGTGTTAAGGGAGAGGGTACAGCCCAGAATAGCACCTTAGATTTTGACTAAACAGTACTCCCTGACTTTTTGAGATTTGCGCATACATAAAAAATATACAAAATCACAACATAAGCTCTTATTATGTCTATTTCTACTAATTTGCATAAAATCCTGTTAAAATCACAAATAGTATTGAGAATAAACAGTTTTATTTTAAACAAGGATGTCCAAGGTCAAAAATAACAGGGAGAAATATTGTTCTGCGGGAGCTTCTGGCTTATATTTATTATTAATTATAATTAGATTAGCTTTACGATGCGGAAATATATAACATTTTAAAAATCTTAAAGCCATTAACTTTTCATATAAGGGTTTATAAAGTATATAATTTCAATTGTCGATTAGTAATTAAATAACGGAATGTCATATAATGTATATTTCCACTGCTGATATGATAATTGCAAACTTATGCAGAGGGCAGCCAAAAATATTATACCAATTAATGTAGATATCAGTACAGAATCTCCCAATAGGTAAGTAAAGTCACGCTCTTCTCATCAGGTTTTGAGATTTGTGTATTAGAATAAAACGGTTTTAAAACTCTAATGAGAACACTGAAAACGGATTAAAACTTTCATATTAGATTCTATTAAATTCTATTAAATTCTATTGAATTCTATTAAATTCTATTGAATTCTTACTTGATTTCTATTGAATTAATCATCAAAATTGGATCATCCAATTTATATACTGTTTAATATGAATCACATGACTATTATGTGACTGATATGAAATAATCATGACTGAAATGAATAAAGGTCTAATTTTGTCAAGTATATGAATATATGAGAACCCTCGATACTCATCAAATCAGAATCGAATTGCACTTGTCATAAGCATTAAGCTATGGCTCACTATTGAGGTATAGCATGGATGATTAATCTTCATCAGCACATTGCTAACTTTTATTTAGAGCTGTATTAAGCGAACTGCAGAGACCAAACAGTTTAAGAATAAATGAACTTTTCATTGACTCAACACAGAAACCAAATATATTTTTAACGCAGATTAATTTTTATTATTTGACTTTTGACTGAAATGAGAGCCAAAATAAAAGTATTGAATCGATTAATAAAAATTAATTGAAAATGAATATTCAGTCATCTAAACAGAGATTTTAATTAGGGGTTCTAATCAGATAACAGAGTGAAACTGAATCATATCTATTAATACAAACTCTATAGATTTCAATGGAGTTCAATAGAGTTTGTATTAGTAAATATGATTCATGTTTACTCTGTTATCTGATTAGAACCCCTAGTTAGAATCTCTGGTAGTCATCTTATAAGACTTAAGAAGAGTGCTCCTTCTTAAACGTTTTTAGTTTTAAATCTTCTCATATGCATATGGGGCCGGGAGATTCCTAAGTTCATGTTCTTTGTTGCTAACCTTGTTTTCATGACGATCTTATTCTGATATCAATCAGACATTCCTTAAAAAATAAAAGCAAATTATATGTTATTTTTGAACAGAATTGAAATTAATTTAAAATCTTAAAAAAATTTATTACATAATCTGTAAAATACAACAAAATAACATCAATTTATTTTTTGAGAAAATAATTGTCAAATAGTTGTTCTTATCATCACTTCAAATAGATCTTCTTTATGGTGTGTGCCAACTGCAGCGCTCAGGCCCAAACAGACAACCACAGCAATCTGGTTTAGTATCTTGTTCCATTTCTGTTCTGTACTCACCATCTCCGCCACCAATCTCAACATTATCATCTCCTTGCTTAATATGAGTAGTGCTACAATTTTTATCCAAAGGATAACCTTCAATAAATATTAATGATGAAGTGATAATAAAAACGATACAATAGAATAGAATAAGGGAACTGGATGATATAAATTTAGACATGTTCTTTTTTATTTATATACATTAAAATTAACTTTTAATAATATTGAAAATACCAATGGTTTGATTAAAAGTATTTTGTTTTACTCAAAGTCCGCAATTTAAATAATATTATATTCTGGCAATTAGAAATGGTATAATAACATGGTTGATTCAAATGTTTGATTTACAACCATTTATGTTTTAAAAATTGTTCAAATTATTACAACATTCTTTAAAACAAATGAAAACATATAAATCAATTTTCACGATATTTTGTACTTTGATATGACTAGGGTTGTCACGTAGAGAAATTATTTATTTTGTCGAGAAACTTTCTAGAAAATTTATCGAGAAATTTTCTAGAAGCTTTCTCTATGGTAGGTCAATGTTAATGAATTTTTTCTAAAATTAATTTAACGTTAAATGGGGTAAATTATGTAAAAATGGATTAAATATCATATATTTGATCTAATGTTTGATTTTTTCTCAAAATGACATTTAAATCTAAAACTGTAAAAATTATATTAATTATTTTATATTTTAGTGAATTGAATATTATAGCAGAATTTCCAGAAGATCCTCAAGATATGTAAAGATTGATTAGACGTAAATTTTAGTTTTGGCAAATATTTATATTGTTAATCTAATCTCAATTAATAATTCTGCCATATATTATTCAAAATTTACAGGAAAATATTTTGACCGCAAGTTATAAAATTTGCTAAAAATAACATATTGTATAATATAAACAACATTAATACTGTTACAAATAATGCAATTAAAATATGAAAGTATTAAAATCAAAATATAAAGTTTTGTAATTATAATTTACAATTTAATTGTTGATTTTTGATAAAACTATCAGTAAATACTAAACAGGTAAATTATGTCTACTTATTCAGGGCATAGAAGCTCAATCAGTCTAACTAGCAAGGGGTATAGGTAGAAGTAAAATGACTGATTTTTCTCATATCCTAGTACCTATATTCTGTGGTATAGGAGGCAAAATTGCTGATTTGTAAAATATAATATTGATTCTTATGGCAGGTCAATGTATTACTATGAGATAATATTATAAAATTGATTCACATTGTTTGCAATGTTTAGTTTTAGATATTTTTTATACATTTTAAGTCTAATTTCACAATTAATTATATTTACAATAACATTGAACTGATTTTATAACAACAATTTGTTTTATAAATTCGACATTTTATTGTATTCAGCATTATATTAGTGATAAAGAGGTTAATAATTCAAAACGTAATTGATACTTTCTTTTGACCGAAAAATATAAGAAGAGACCTTTATCTCTAGATGCCTTTGACTGTACAGTGACATAGGACTGAAGTGAAAGGTTACAATACAGTCAAAGGCTATGAAACTCTACATCATCTGGAGATAAGGGTCCCTTCTTATATTTTTGTACTATAAGTACCCTTATGGTAGGTCAATATATTTAATTCATAAATACTATATGTTTATGATTTAATTCACTAAAAATGATAAATTGCAATCATTTGACGCTTAAAATAAAAATATTTTGCATTAAAAGTTTATACTTTCTGAAAAAATATAAAATTTCTTTGATTTTGAGAAGAAATATTCTCTCAAAAAAGTTTCTAGAAACTTTCTCTATGACAACACTAGATATTACACTATGAATGTTATATTTTTAGCGTTTGAACTAGATTCATTGAATTTTATTTATTGAAAAACATTTTTTGGCTGATTTACTTGAATATTATTTTTTAATCATATTAAATACAAGTATTAACTATTTGCAACAATAATGACAGTATATTGGTTTCCACACCAGGATATATTCAAATCCGAAATACCACCGTCTGTTGAATATATGCTTCGCAAGCCATTGCCAAATTTGATAACAGCCAGACCATTGAAATTTTTTAAGCATTCCGCAATTCTATTATAGATTATGACCGGGCCATCTCCACCTTGACATTGTTTAAAAGCATCCTGGTTAATACAATTCTGCAAATCTGTGCTAATGGTTGATTTTGAATGACTGGTCGAACCAACAAATAAACTTCTGCCTAATGTTCTAAACCAAGAGCCACAATGATTAGAGACGCCCACGTAATGATTGTTAGAGCCGCTCGTGCCTCCACCATAGCTGCCGACCACCCAGGATCTAAAAAAGTATTTTTCAGACAAATATTTATGCAATTCTGGGGCAAATTTATCATTGTCGTAATTCTGATGATCCATTAAAAAATTATTTATTTCTGGTTTGCCCTGGTGCTCCCAAAAATCATCCTCGATCAAATGATTATACTTGTTAATTGCATTTTGTAAATCTTTTGATTTAGCTTGCAAATCCTTAATATCGCCCTGTAAAGTTTTCTCAATATCTGTGGTATTACTATACTCAATAGCTAGACAAATAGCATGCAAAAACGTAGCCTGAGACATGCGAGATGCAATGAGCTGTGACCATTGAGCAAAATTAGCCTTGTCATAGTTCCTCATCATTACTATTGGAATGGCTTGTGTTGTGTCTATTACTAATTCTTTATGAAGCCAATTGATAAAATTTAACATGCTCTTATCGCTGCATTGATGAGCAAACTCTGTCCTGGTTATATTAGTCGGATTTGTTGTATATCTTTTATAAGCCTCGTCAACCCGGTCTACATTTTCAGCATGTTGTTTATATAGAGTAGTTATAGCCACGTCAGTTATTTGATTGAATATAGTATCCATTTTTCTGTCCATTTGAAACAATTTTGTATTCATTAGATCTAACTTTTGATTAATTATTTTGAATTCTTGGTTCTCTTGATTCGGTAGAAATAGTTTGATTATTCCCGACACCAGTGAAGCAATTGGACCTAAATATGGTATAACTTCGCCAAAACTGCCAATTAACTTTATAATAGACTCCGGATCTTTGTCTTTTCGCAATATAACACCTGCTAATTCTATGCCCAGATTAGTCCACTTTTCAATAGCTGCTAATTTGTCAGGTGTTAGCCCTGTGTCGGGCTCTTTGTCATCGCCACAAGAATAGGGCACAAAAACAATTATAAATAATATTAAAATAATTTTTGTCATTCTTTTATATAATTTATAAACTGCTCAGGGACATACTGATTTTATTTTTTTAATTTAGCTTTTATATTTTTTGTTTTATCTTATCTGCAAACAATAATTTCACAAATCGTGATATTATTATACAAGTCTGTAAAAAGACCCAGAGATACGGAAAAGAATCAAAATCAAAATACACCCAAGAAGAATAATACATTAATAATGCTTAAAAGGAACACCTCTTCCACCGAAATAGAATTAGAGGAAAGTCTCAAGTTCTCAAAAATCGGAAGATTCTGTAAAAATTGGCCAAGTTATGATTTGATTGGTCAAATATTGTTAATTAACCAGGTCTATCATTTTTCTCATTTCACTAAAATGTTAGAAATTCTGTAAGAAACGATCAAGCTGTGATCATTCAAGAAAACCTTTGTCATTTCGAAATACTCATTCAGAAGAAGTTTCGCCGAAAGAATGCCGATTTTTGAAATTTTTAAAATATTCATCCGTGAAACTTCTCATGATAGGTTAAACAATATCCTTTTATTTTAAATATGAAAAACAGTTGTCTAAACATTCTGATACGACATATCAATATTAACTCTTACTTATCAGTAAAAATAATTATTTTCAGCATTGTGAAATGTCTTATAATTAGAATACAAAGTATAATTTTTAAATTTTAATTGCCTAATAAAATCAACAAATTCATCAATTTAGAAATTTATTTTAACCTGTAATATCTATGACCAATCTATAATTAATAATCATAAGTTTTTCATAAAATCACATAACAAGTTAAATAATTAATTATAAAATATTTAAGTGTAGCCATAATTCTACTGAAATATACAGTACTCTACTGTAACTGTAACAGTATGTCTAACTTATAAAACTAAACCAAATGAATAATTTAACGGTAATTAATTTGGAAAAGAAAAAGCGAATATATTTTTAAGCCTGATTAGAATGTATCTGTCTTCTTTCCACAGAGTGAATGTTATATCACATGCTACTTCTAATCAGATCTGATTAATTAATTAATTACTGTAATTCTTAAAAACTAAAACTCCGGCACCTCTAGCAGATATAATTTAAATAAATATGCTTAAACAGAAACTCTTTTTAGAAAGAGTTTTATAAATTAAAAAGTTAATTTCAAATAAACTTATTATATTCTGATAGAACTTTATTACTATACGAATTTACATTGTTAAATTATATATATGATAATATTGACAGCATTCAATATTAATATTTTAGATATTAAAAAAGATTTTAGAAATTTAAATAGTTGTTATGAATATATAATTAATAATAGTTATTATTCAGCATGTTAAACACAAATACTATATCGCAAATACGTCCACATTATCTGGAGGTCCACCAAATGGACAGACCGTTACATACAAATCGTCGGCGTAATCAGCATTGTTTGCATTGCTTCTGGCAGATTTATAAATTTGATCTATTGGTGGTTTAGGTCTGGCCACTACATCCAATGACATTAGAAGTGAAAATAACATAATTCCTGAGCAAATTTTTGAATGCATCTCGATGATTTTACACATTGAATGATAACAAAATAACTACTAATTAATTTGTAAATGTTATATAAAACTAAATGATATTTAATTATAGGAATTTGATAAAATGTTTGATAGATTTTTTAAAATGCAAAAATTCTTTTAAAAATGATTTATTTCAGAAATGTAATAGGGTCAGATTAATATTTTTAACAAAATCACTATTAATCATATGTAAGATATTTTATAAATAATATAAATTTATCTGATATTACAATAAAATTATTAATAATATATTAATTATAAAATTATAAGCAAAGCCCGGACTTATAAAAACCTGTCCCTATATATTCAAGATTCAGGTAATAATAGTTAAAATTATTTAATATTTTTCAAAAAGTTATCATTTATATTTTATATTTTATATTTTAAACTAATTCAAATAAATCAATTATAGGGATGAATCAATAATTTAGAAATATATCTTTTAAACAATATTTTCAAAAATAGACATTCAATTATCTAAATTGAATTTTTGAGATCATTTACTCATTCATTCATTTTTGTGACCCTATATCCTTTCGGGTCGGGGTTGAAGGTCGGCAGTCATAATTCTTCATTCACTCCTATCCGCCCCCAACTCTGGATACCGGCCTGAGCTAAGCCATTCGTTCGTACAACTCTTCTACGTGTGATCGCCATGTCTTTCTCTCGGACTACAGTAGTTAGGCTGAGACAAATAAACTGCTCGGCAGTCTATTTGTAGGCATTTTCAACACATGTCCGAACCAACGCATCTATGATTCTATATTGTGAAGTAGCGGCTTGATGTTTAAAAATTCCCTTATGGTTGAGTTTCTGATTCTTTCACTGCGTTAGACTTAGCGATACGCAAATCAATCTCACTTTCAATCCTGCCATCACTCGTGAAAGTGAACCCGGAATGCTTGAACTTCTCTACCTGCTTCAATGTAACTCCACTAACCTGTAGAGTGCATTGAGAAGGAGTTCGAGACAACACCATTGCTTCAGTCTTCGATGTGCTTAAAATCATGCAGGCGTTATCACACTCTCTGTCGAATCGATTCATTATAAGCTGTGGGCTCTCATTATACTCTTTAAGGAAACAGAAAATGAGTTATAGTTTCCGGGCCAACCTTAATGCCCCTTTTTAGATTGCACCTTCTCATAATTTTGTTCATATAAACTATGAACAAAAGAGGAGAAAGCGGGGGACAGGGTTGATTATAACCAGATATTGTTGTTATTTTCTTTAATTATTAGCTGAATTTTTAACAATAATAAACTTTTGTTTTGAATAATGATTAATTTATAATTTGATGAATATTTTAATTATACAGAACTTTGTTTACTCGACATCAAACTTATTTATATCAAAATTTTTAAGAAATAATTAGAAATCCTAATAAATTGAGCTATTGTCAACTGCTTGCATGAGATTTTAACACTGAAAGATCTGCAAGGATTTTACGATTGCGAAATAATTCACACTAAGCCGCTTTTTAAAGACCGTCTAGTTTAAAATCGGTAAATTAGTAATTTGAGTCTTCCTTAGGCTCTGGCATAAAAAATGTTACCCCCTAACATTATTGACCGTCCATATCACTGATGTATAGTTAGAAAATAAAGCTCTCATTAAATTGTGCAAATAAGAAAATATTGTTTCAAGGTTAATGGTGAACACTCCTGATTTTTAGTCCATTTGTAAAATTCGTACATTTAATGCAATTTTCTACAAATGAAAAAATTTAATACTAAACAGAAATCCAAAACTATCAGCATTATCCTAACATTTCACCTATTAAATATTGACAATTAATCTAGAGGCAAAAAGAATGGCAATGGTAAATTTTTGTGTTTGCAATTAAAGACTTTTTATCTCCGCTTTCGAAGAGAAAAGGAGATTATAGATTCGATAAACTCAACAATAGTAGTGGATTAATTATGCATAGACTAAATATATATTATTAGCTAAAGTGCGGGTGGACAAATCCTATGTTAGTAGTTAAGTGAGGATAGAATAATCTTATAAGAATTATCAAAGAAAATTTAGACAAAAAATTGGGAATGGATAACCTAACCATAGAATAAACCTATGTGTGTGGGTAAAGTGAGGATAGAATAAACTTATGCGATTGGCTTAAGTTTGAATAGATAAGACCTTTGGAAGGGGATAAATAGAGGATAAACTAATCCTAGTGGAGAAGTAAAAATGAAAATAAACTCAATAATGGGAGTTGATATAATTGGGTTAGAGTAAACTTATCTGAATGGTTTAAGTGAGGTCAACTAAACCTAGCAAGTGTATAAAGTGAGGATATACTAAACATATTTTAGTGGTGAGTTGAAGATAAGCAAATCATATAAGAATGGCAAAAATGATGATAGATTAATCCAATAGTAGTAGAAAAAGTGAAGATTGATTCAACAATGGAAGTGAATAAAAATAGGATATACAAAACATATATTATAGGCTAAAGTTTGCATAGACAAATAATATGCGAGTGGTTATATTGAGAATAGAATAATTAAAGTAAAGTTAGAATAAACATTGGGAGTGGATAAAATTACAATAGACTGAACTTGTGTGCGTGCCAAAGTGAGGATAAACTAAACCTTCCTGAGTGGTTAAATTAAGGTAAGCTATTCCTATAAAACTGGCAATGTAAGGATGTACTAATCCTATATGAGTTGGTAAAGTGTGGATAGAATAATCATATAGAAGTAGTAAGAGTGAAGATAGACTCAAAAATGATAGTGGATAAAATAAGGATAGACTAAACATATGTTATTCGCTAATGTGCAGATAGACATGTCCTATTTCAGTGGCTAATTTTAGGATAAACTAACCCTTTGTAAGTGGTTAACGTAAGAACAAGCTGATTCAATTGGACTTGTAAAAGTAAGGATGTACTAATAATATGAAAGTTACTAAAGTAAGGATAGACTAAACTTATGTGGGTAGCTAAAGTCTGTATAGACAAATCCCATGGGATTGGCTAAATTGACGATAAATTAAACCATTGAAATATCTACAGTGGACATATACTAAACTTATGTGAGTGCTTGAAGTGAAGATAAGCTACACTTATTGGAGTAGCACAGTGAAAATAGACTAAACTTATGTGAGTGGCTAAAGTGCGTATAGACAAATCCTATATGCTTGGCTAAAGTGAGGATAGAATAATCCGTATCACGTCAATTGGCCGTGCAAAATTGGCCGTGTGACAATTGGCCGTGGCACAATTGGCCGTGGCACAATTGACCGTGGCGACAATTGGCCGTGGCGACAATTGGCCGGGGTACAATTGGACGTGGTACAATTGGACGTGGGGACAATTGGCCGTGG
>JAQFXN010000698.1:0-19299 GCA_034693365.1 Liacarus xylariae | reverse complement strand
ATGGCTTTCACTTTAAATAGGACTAATGTAAGTATTATTATATTAATAAAAAGAAAATTGAGAATACTTTTAAAAATTATATAATATGTCACAATAAATATGACATAATTCTTAATTTAATTCAAATACTATTAAAATATGTGAGCTTTTGAAAAGAGTTTTTGGAAAGAAACAGACTTTTCATAAAATATACTTTCTTTTTATAATAATAATATTTGCTGTTTAATTGCCATATAATAAATAACCTTAATTAGATCTTTTTTTATATGTATAGATTATAATGCTAGGATATTATATACTTATTTTCATTGAATAGTATATTTATTATAAGATTTTTAAATTTAGTTTGAATTAAATCTTATTACAAAAGATGCGAACTCAGAGTTATTTAGATTTACAATATTATCAAATTATATTAATGCTATTCTATATATACTTTTACTATAAAAATCTATTTAGTGTTTGAAGGAATTTGGTGTCAGAAGATGTTTTGTTATATTGTTTGTCATTTACACGATTGGCAATGGATTGGAGTCCTCGTCAGCTACAGAATCAAATAGTGGTAATTCCGTTGACTACTGTCCTAATTGTTCACTCCGTAAACCTCCTCGTTATGGCAAAAGATTAGATAATTCTGAAGGAAATTCACATAAGTTGAGACATCCCACTAGCAATTATTTGTTTGATAATTATTTTGTTCCGACGAATTGGAAAAAATTGTTTCGACAAAACAAAATAATATTGTATTGCGATTGTGACCGCAATAATTGTGAATGCTATAAACGCTCTGAATCTGATAGGAATCTCGGAATAAATTATTGAATTTGATAATTATATTACTTAATATTATTTAACAAACATTGTTTAAAAATTGTTAAAATTATATGACATAATGATTACGTGAAAATATAAGAAAATAAAAAATATAATTTTTAACTCATTTAAGCATTTACTAATTTGAAATATTTTACTTCCTCTTAATATGATATACCGGTACATCTACTTTGACATCTCTCGTAATAACATTTCTGAATGTTGAAATAGGTTAAAATTATTCAGAAAAAAGTTGTTTGTGGTACTTCTTAACACGCTTTTAAAAATTGGTGATTTGTGTACAAAACTTACACCCCCTTTGCCACAGTACGTTTTGAGCTACATCGAATTCCGAAAATTCACGAAATATTTTCATTTCAATTAGTTTTCATTTACAATGAAAACTCAATACATGAAAAAAAGTAAAATTCAGAACAAAATTAAATATACGAATAGTTATACTCTTACGAACGCAACCTTTAAACTGTGCCTTTATTTTAGATACTTTTTACACTATAACTACATTTGATTGGTTAGTTTCTTCTCAAGTCTCTAATTAGTTGGTCAATTCGATGAGCCAATGCTACCAAGTTATGCTCCCAAGGTTAGACTAGTTTTAATACAAATTGTTTTTAAATGACAACTTAACGACCTCTGCAGGAATGTCGAAGGTCCAAAACCCCCCTAAATGATCTCCTAAAATAATGTGAAAAGTACTCTGATTTGATTATTTCGGCGATATCTCAACTCTAAGGTGCCTTTTGGACCTCTCTGACCTTCCACATCACTGCTTATTTTATAAATATTATTAATAAACAAATAAATTATAATTTTTGTATTTTTAAATTTGATATATAATCGTCCCTGTTATAATTCACAGCCACGCAGGACAAGCGTTAAAGTAATTTTTGATTTGGAAATACTACTTCTTATATTCCAAACAAACAATTTTTTTGTGTAAAAGTTTATTCTTAAAAAAAAGTTTGATTCTATTGAATTACAAATAAATGAATGATTTATCAAAAGCATAAAAAAGATTTTAACAAAACTATTTCCAATAAATAATATATAATTTATATAAAATTTTTTAAGACTTAAATTCAGATATAAATTAAAATTTTATTCAAATATTTCTAAAGATATTAAATATTAAATTGAATTAAAGCATTAAATTATGAAAAATATATGAAAAGAGTTGTTTTGAAAATATATTAATTTTAAAATGAATTCAAAACTTGATTTCGTCTAATATTTAAAAAATTGTGAAAATCATTGCGGAATAAACGAGAAAAGACACAAATCTGTTGTCAAACATATGAACGCCTGTGCTATTGGGAGATACGTGCGGAACAGCCGGTTCAACCCCTCCTATGGTTGGGGTACTGCCAGGGGCTCCACCAGTCGGATGAGGGGTAGTACTGGACTTAGCTGTTCCACCACTACTACTCTTTGTGGTTGTGATTGCATTTTTAAGACATCCGAACAACTCTTTGTTTTCTCGCCATTCGTCGCACTTTTGGATAAAATATTTTATAATTTTATTTAAAAACTGTTTTCAATTCTCACGTCTTTTCCACTTTCAGGTGCTGTGAAATTACGCAAACAATACTTCTCTTGTCTGAACAGGTATAGCACGTCCCTTCCATGTAAAGGCCAGGTCAATGCGGCGCTGACATTGGGGGGAAAGTTCTCTCCGAATTTGCCCCCTATATAGCCCTCTGAGACAAATAAAGGGGAATTAAATTGAATGAAACAGTGATTTAATTGCTTTCAAACCCGAGTCTCCGACGAATTCAAAATCATTTTCTTTTGTCGACAAATAGTAAACCTTTGAATAAAAAATGAGTTTTCAATTCAATAAATATCAAAATTTATACTATTATTGAATACTTTGTCGTCTCTGAAGCCAATGAGCATCGGATGAGTTTTGTTCGCGTTGTGAACCAGTGTTGGGAAGCCATCCTCCGGTATAATTGGTTCCCTTTCCCCTCCCTTTCCACCTCTCAATTGATTGCCGTTTTCATCCCAACTCCAGAAGAAATTTTGGTCAAACTTATAGGTCTGGTTCTGGTGTTTGCCCTCCAGTATTGTCGCAATAGACGCGTCCCAATTGATTGGTGCCATTTTCGGGACATCGATTTTGAATTTCCCGATTGTGAAGCTCTCTGTGTCGGGAAGACTCTTCAGTTCCCAATAGTAGTCGTTTCTATAGAGTCGGACAGAATTGTTGGGAAAACGATTGGCCGAAGAGATGATCACCGGTTGATCACAAATCTCAACCTATTGTGCAATAAATACATAAATATATTGTCGATTGGATTAAATTGTTGTTCCCTTCAATAAGTCAATACCTGTGCGAATGAATCGCTTTGAGGTTTAGCCCGATTTTGGGTCTCGTCCTCGACGTCTGCTCTAAAGAATTTGGGTCTTTTGCGCAATAGGTTTGGAATGTCTTCGTTTGGGGTTTGGGACTCGTCTTCCATCAGATCGTATTCATAGTTCGCTTCGCCCAACACATCGCTGGGGATCTGTTGGGTCTCTCCCTCTTTGGCATTCATAGGCATCTCAACGATCCAATCGTTGCCAATAAGTAAATCAGGAATTTCTGACTTCAGCTCCGATTCTTTGCCATCTCTGGGCTCTGAAACTAAAAGTCTTATATTTATTACAATTAACACAACTATTGACGAACTCTTCATTCCTTTATATTATTTTTGGATCAATTATAAGAACTAATGTCTAATAAAATTGTTAATCAAATTCTATGAATCAAATATTGAAATTCAATGAATATAGTGTTGACATCGCATGCATTGAAGACATTCACTCAAATATCATCAAAACTATTGTCTCGCGATTTAGTCCTCAGAATAATTGTTTTGACGACAATTCAAATGAATTTAATTGAAATTTAAAGCAAATTAGAAGTTCAGTAAAAATTAGAGATTTAGTTAAATAAAACTTAGATCTATAGCCTGTCCCAAAAGCTCCTATATAAAGAAATGTTCTATAATAATGGAAATCAAGCGCGAGTACCCAAAATCAATTGATTTCTGATTAAACTATAGGTCAGTTTACCCGTCACTCAATTTTTAAACACTGTTTAAGTCCGATATTTTCCACTCTTAGATGAGAATGTGTTACAAAATTGCTTCTTCTCTACAAGTTTTCTAAAAAGAAATGAATTGAACCCTCAATTCCTTCTTAAGGCATACAAAATATTAATAATCTTAGCTTGAGCAATCTCCTGGTGCAGAGATACTGCAAAAGTTGAGTTGGGGTTATGAAAGGTATATTAATAAACATTATTTGTGTGAACGCAATAAAAGTCAGCCAATAATAACAGCCCTTATATCCCAACCAATGAGAGCTCAATTTAATGAAATGTACAAATTTAAAAATAAAATATTTGTATTCAATGGTTAACTGAAGTAATTCAGTACTAAATAAATAGCAAAACACATTTAGTCTATAGTAATAAAATGGTCTAAAACTGCGATAAAACTGATATAATATTTATATTGAATGACAGTCAGAGTTGAACCCAAAACACACGATTACGTCGTTTCAAGAGTTTAAATATTTTAGCGTTAAGTGACTTAAGTATAGAAAACGCAGGGATTTATGGATTGATTGAACTGTAATTAAGTTTAAATAAAATGCAATAAAATATTAAAACTATTGAAACAATAGTTATGAGAGAAATATGTGAAACGTTTGAAACAATTAATTGTCTTTTCATTCAATTGTTTTAATGATTTTGTATTTCAATTCATATTTTTGTTTATGTTTTTAATTTGAAAACAATTTTTTTGAGTTCAAACAAAATACAAACTAAAGTCAATTGGATTTGAGTTTTTGTGAGTATTTTTTGAATCAATTTTTAGACAATTTTTTCTGATTTTGTTGTTTTCGTTGTTTTGATCACTGAATCAGTCGATGAATAATATGTGGAAATCGAAGACAAATAACGGCAATAAAAGTATTGCAACAAAAGTGAACCAAAATATCCAACACTTGTCTCCGTTCGCCAGCCATTCGTCGGCCGAATCGGCGACCCCTTCCTCGTCGGCGACGACCACTCCTTCGCCGCGAACTCAGACCGAACTGCCGGTCGGTATTCGTTATATACGCCAAACCCCGACCAGTATTTACCGATCGGTTCCGACGCGTCAGACAAGTGTTGGCACTCAATCACAACCGACGACTCGTTCCAAATCGCCGGCAAAGAACTTAAGATTTGCGGATCCATTGCTTTGCGCCAAAAAAGCGGACAAAACCCAAACGACAGCCACAAAGTCCAAGTCCTCGGACACAGAGAGGGGACGAACACTGAATCGGCCGGTGATTAAGAGCACGACTAATGTGGTCGACGCCAAGAAATGGCCGAATAAATCTGTGGCCACAAGTCCTGCCACTCGACAGACTTCACCCATTTTTTCAACGATTGACTTCAGCGGCGATAATAAAGGTGTGACTAAACAGACTTCTGATTCTTCTATTCCTTCAGGCAAACAATGTTCGAGTGATTCCTCTCCCACTCCTTCCTCTTCACAAACAAAGACATTGATTGAGATAAAGACACCGAACGGAACCGTTAAGAGGTATTGAATGACCAGAAGTTGATTTGATAATTGATTTAAATTGATTTAAACTTCAGATCGACTTTAATGGCGCCGAACAATAGCACTACCGGTAATAATAATAATGTTCACAGAAATACATTGACTTTTCCGATACAGCATTCGATTGAAAGAAAGTGCGAACCAAACCGTCTGTCAGTCAATGTTAACGTTGCCGTCGGTGTCGACTGTAATAATCACAATAACGATAATAACAGGCATTCATTGAATAATCATATAATTGAACCAAAATTTGATAACCAATTGATTGACGACTTGAATGACAAACTGAATCAATACGTGGACAATAGTGGCGATGACGAAGTCGATTGGACACCAGCTGAAGCCGGAAAGGGCTTTGCACTCAAAGTTGCTGTCCGTTTGCGGCCATTCATTCAGTCAGAAATTGATTCACAAAATGACATTTCAGTCATTAATATGAATCAAAACACTATTCGTATAATCAATTCAGACAACGATAACTACAATCGATTGGAATTTGGTTTTGATGTTTGCCTTAACTCAACGGACAGGGATTTGTTCGAATACGCAGATCAGGATAGTGTGTTCTACAAAATGGGCCAACCATTGCTCGAACGAGCACTTGAAGGCTATAACGTATGTCTTTTTGCTTACGGCCAGACCGGCAGCGGTAAGAGCTTTACAATGATGGGCACCGAAAGTAATCCGGGAATTATTCCCCGCTTTGTCTATGAGTTGTTCAAACGCTCTAACATTATGTCTGGCGTTGTATTCGGTGTTGAAGTGAGTTATTTCGAAATATATAACGAAAAGATTTATGACCTCTTGTCCGACGACAAGAACAACAATAAGAAGACATTGCGTATTCGAGAACATCCACAGAACGGGCCTTATGTCGAGAATCTCTCGCAACACGAGGTCGAGAATTATGACGAAGTGATGCAAGTCTTGGCGAACGGCAACAGAAGACGAGCCACCGCTTGGACCGCAGCCAATGAGGGCAGTAGTCGTTCGCATTCGATATTCACTATTATATTATCCCAATTGAGAAAATCAGAAGAAATGGGTTTAGATATCAGCTGTTCGTGTGGTTCGCGCATTAATTTGATTGATTTGGCCGGTAGTGAAAGGGTTGGCTATTCGGCCCACTCTGAGGAACGGTTCAAAGAGGGCTCACATATTAATAAATCGTTACTCAATTTGGGAAAAGTTATCTCAAAGTTGGCTGATTTGGGTTCGCATCCGAATAAGTTCGCACACATTCCATACCGGGATTCGGCCCTCACTTGGCTTCTGAAGGATAGTTTGGGCGGGAATTCCCGGACGTCTATGATTGCGACCATAAGTCCCGCCAAATGTCATTTGGAGGAGACGTTGAGTACATTGAGATACGCGGCCACTGCCAGACGTATTGTTAATTACGTTCACATCAATGAAGACCCGAAGTCTAAGAAAATTCGGGAACTGTTGGAAGAAATAGCTTATTTGAAACAAATGAACAATAATTTGGATAACAAAAGCAGTTCTAATGAAATGACTGACGAAGAAGTAGTCGTTTTCGATAAGAGCAAAGCGAATAATGAATTGCAAATCGAAAAACAAACCAAAAAAGTTGAAACAATCAGTAAATCGACGAACACTTCATTTGTAAACAATCGCCGAATGAGTACTAAAAGCACAGACACTTCGTTCGCACAAAACAAAGTGAAGACTTGCAATATAGCGACCAATACTTCATTTGTTGGCACTAAACCGGTTATACAGACGTGTAGTACAGGCACTACGACGTCGTTCTTGATATCAAAGAACAGCACTTCTACGGCCACTACTTATGTCGATTTGCCGACGCGTATGGATCTGTTGAGAACCAAACAACTGGAAGCGGAACAAAACAAACTCCTGGAAGAGATTAGACGACAGCGACAGTTGATTTTGGGTGAGATATCACCCAAAGCTATAGCAGATTCTCAAAGAAACCCTCAAGAGTTCGAAGAATTAAGTGAAAGGTCTGACACCAACTCTGATCTGTTCTACGATTGCAAAGACGTTGTCGACAAAACAGAACCGACTGTTCCTAAAAGTATTGATAAATCAGAGCATAAGTCGAAAAATAAAAAACACAAAAATAAGAAAAAGTGTTCAATAAGTGATAAAAAATGTTCTCCGATTAATGAGGAAAGGGTTGAAAACAACAATACATGGGATCTATCAGTTGCAGATTTAAAAGATGAGAACAATACGGACGAATGGAGTACAGGAGTGGACACAACCGATCAAAATGACAGTAAAACTAAAGATAATAAAAAAAGAGAAACTCTTGACGATTGGGGAACAGAAACGACTCCTAAGTCTTTACACAAACGTGAAGACGACTGGACTAAAGATTCGACACAAGCACAAGGCAATTGTGATGATTGGGCCGATGAACAAAACGATTGGACAGAAGAAGTGGTCACAAAAACCGACTCAAAGCCAAAAGAGACTGATTGGGGAACCGATGAGACGAAAAAAACCGAATATAAGTCTAAATCTGAAGAAAATTGGAACGAAGAGGAGAATTGGGGGAATGGGTCGACACAAAAGGGGAGCAAATGTGATGAGTGGACGGAAGAGACTTCCGGAGCAAAGAATGATTGGAACGAAGATAACACTGAGAACAGCGAACAAAAGGATGAAGACTTTGATTGGGGTTCAGAACAAACGGACACAACTGTTATCGATAAGAATGAAACCAAAGATGATTGCGATTGGGGGACAGACGGTAAGGACCAGTCGAATGATTGGGGGAATGAACCAAAAGGTGCGACCGGGGGTGAAGACGATTGGGGAACAGATATCCAGCAGTCGAGTGGTTGGGGAGAAGACCCAAAAGGCGCGACCGGAGATGAAGACAATTGGGATTAATATTCGAGTCATTAAATCACATATTATTTATGCGTTATTTATATTACTATTGGTTTATATATTATTTGAATCACACTTTTAATTATCGTTTATTTTTTCTTTATTTAAAATCAGATTTCGTTTCAATTTTTTTATAAAAAATATTTTTTTTGAATACAAAAACAAAACATTACTTTTTATCACTTTATAACCTTTTTTAAATGGTTTTAAATCACAAACTCATTAAGAAATTAAAAGCATTTTCTTATAAAAAATCTTTTTTTTTGTATTGGAATTCATGTTTGAAAAGTCAATTTATATGTGAAAAATATTTTTATTAAAACTTATCAATAAATATGTCGTTTATTATATGAAACATTGAATTGTATTAAAAAATTCATTTAAAATAAAGTTTGCGATAAAATGAATTATTATTGGAATTGCAATCAGAGTTTAGACGACAACATAATTCCGCTGTCATTCACTTGAATTTGTTTATCGGTTTTTACTTTTTTAGGATTTGTTTGCGATATCCGAATGTTTGCGAATTTGAACAGATTTGATAAATAAATACGATATAAGGACATCATCGGTGCCTCTACTGCTAAATGGGTTACGACTGACAAACCGGTGCTAACAATCAGATTAACAATGAATTCACAGAACTATTAAATTATAAAAAAAAATGTTAAGACATTGAAATAAAATTGAGCCTTCAATAGAATACCATTGTGTAGTGACTGAATGGCAGGGTTTGGCGGATGTATGCATACCGAACCCAAATGACCAAAAAATGCATTAAATAAATCATAAAACTTAATTTGCCTAAGGGTGCGAACAGTTTCCACGACAAGAATGTGTTTATTGGACCTTAAATTGCATTCAAATAATTTGAGTTATCTTTAAATTTTAAAATAAAGAAAATGTTTTAACTGAATCCAAACCTCCGTTTCCTGTAGTGCAGCCGAATATAATCCAAGCAATACATAGCGCCCATGTCGTCCGGTGCAGACCCGCATAAAGTGATGCCGCGAGTGGTGACCAGATCTGTCCTCTATTTAAGGTATAGGTCGACAACATTATACCCAAACACCCAAATAAGGCTATAAACCAAACCAATAAATTAAGGAACTGTTGGGATAAGACATTGTATAAGATTCTCAATATATTCAATAGAAATATAAGTATATTCAGTACAGGATTTATCTTAAATGTCTTGTATTTAAATACGATATAACCGAGAATTAAGCCAACAAGATATGGGCCCAAATGTATGTATGTGTGCACGTATATAGTGGAGGCCTGAGTGTATACATCCCTGTCCATATAAGTCAATATTAGAGATCAGTAAAATAAATGCATTGAATTCAAACTTATAAATAACTTGCCTTTCATTCGGGGTATTGTATAGAACAGTGGGATTCTGTTTAAGAAGGTATGTGCGAATAGCTATGGCTAAAAAGCTGGCCATTGCTGTCATAATTAATAATTTAATTCCAAAATTTGGTTTTCTATAAATAAAATTTTCAAATCAGTATTAAATATATTCTTTGATTATCTCTCAATCGCTTACTTATAGAGAGGAATAATGAATGCGAAGGCAATGATGAAGAGTTGAATATCTGCGGCCAAATACCAGGTATGCAATAAACACATCTGACTTTCATCAAACCAATTGTTAATGAATGTTAGAGTTGTCCACCAATTCTTATAACATTTTGCCAGTTGTGGATCAAAATATTCTCTCCAAAGCGGGCCACTGGCCAGGGATGGCACCAGAAATACTAACATTACAGTCAATACGAGTGACGGCCAAAATCGGAAAAACCGATTCAGTATTTGTTGCAAAATATTAATTTGACCCTCAGTTTTGGTCATTCGATGGAAATGACTATAAGTGGTTAACATCGCACCCACTAAAAAGAATGTGTCCACTAATACCCAACCGTTTAGTATCAATTGAAAGGCCAGCTCTTCTACTGTAAACATGAAGTCACGAACGAAAGTAAAGGTCTCTTTAATAGGGATTAAGTAAGTGTGTGTCCATAGAATCCAAATCATAGACAACACACGAATGCCATTAATGCATTCAATAGCACTGGAAGAGGAACGGGTGGTCGTATCGAATAGTTGTCTACCATTAGTGTAGACGGAAAATGACAAAAGTGTTGATAAAAATAATTTTTCTGTCGTTTAAATGAATTGTGAAAACAATTAGAAACTCATTTGAAGTTTAATAAAAAATTAAGTATAGATTACTGAATCGACTTTCGACGAGTATAAACGGGTTGTAATCACTTTCCTTCGTATAAGATATGATTAGATCCACACTCGTCGATAATATCATAAAACATAAGATGAGACCAAAAACCGAGAGTATTGTGATTTGCAATGAATTCAATTTCGGCAATACTTTTGTGTGACAGTCAGTGATAGTTAGATTCATATGAATCTCAGATATGACTAGAGTTTGGGAATAAAAACTCATTTAAATAAATACTTTGAGATAATAAATGTCTACAATGTTTGCTCACATTTTTTAATAAATGTCTGAAAGTCTTGATTATTACAGACCGAAGGAATACAAATACCGGTTCTACCGAAACGATCATAGAATGCATGTGCAGAACGAGAAAACTCTTCTAAAAACTATAATAAAAGAGTGGATTATCTTATAAGCAATAGTCGATAGTTAATTATTATATCTTAATTGATCGGACGTACAGTTCCCTCGACTGGAGTGCCCGCAAAGTTGAATACTGGACTACGAAGTGTGAGACGATTGGGTTTTGGGGGTAAAGCAATTTGGTATTTAAGTATACAATACTGTCCAACAAAAGGCAGACTTGACTCTGAATTTGATTCGATAGACAAGCACTGGTCATAAGCTCCCAAACTAGTGATAGTGCCGTCAAGACTTCCCGCATCGAAGGGACGACCAGTCGAATCAAATACTGATAAATAAATTTAAATAAATTTATTTTACAAATTAATATCCAAAAACCCCAAGGGTCTCACATTTTACGGCCCAATCCTCCTGTTTCTTAAGACCCGACACTACAGCGATGATAGCACTGACACAATCTATTGATAAATTGATGTCTGCGTTCGACTGAAGCACTTTAGGCAACAAGTCTTTGATAAGTGATCCGAATACACGGCCCCACGAATTGCTGTATGCAATCCAAATATCTTTGGCCTCACTATCACTCTTAGACTCATTGAGTTCTTCATTAAATACTTTTCTGGTTTCCAATAGGAAACTCATACCGGAGTCCAAGAAATCGCTTAAACTGTTGTCCAAATTCTTTCGACTGCTTGCCATCTCTGGAACGGCTTCTAAAACAGACAGATCTTCTATGGGTTGGGGATCATCACTGAAGATATCGTCATCAGTGATATTGTTAACCGAACTATTAGTCGAAGAGACCATTATCTCAGAATCGGTAACATTTTGTGTGAAAACGTTATTAATTAGAGATATAATACAAAAAAAATTTAAAATTATTAAAAACTTAAACATTTTATAAATTATTAAAATTTTATCTCCGGTAATATTTTAAAAGTTTAAATCAATCGACTTGAAAAATATGACTTGATTTAGACTTTAAAGCTTACAAAAAGCTGGCAATAATTAATTCATTTTGGATAAAATTAATTTTATGTTTTCATTGATTTTTTCTCTACTTTTTTCTTCATTAAAATTCGTAATAAACTATAATTTAGTTTAAGTTTTTTTTTGTGATTCACTTAAATTAAAAACACATAATAATGTAGCTTCAGGTTCACGGAATTGAAAAGTATGTCTTAGATTTCTAAACACAGACTCCTAGACTAATATATTGGTGAAAAAATACAATTATATTTATATACTTCTGTAAAGTTCACTCTATTTTTTGATACCATTAATACATTTGAAGATAGAGATTATCCTAAAGCCTAATAGAACTTAAATGGCTTTTCGAAAACTAAAGACCAGTAAAACAAGTATTGTTTAGTAAAATTATTTGTCACCTCTGAAAGCAATGCATATTTTTGAATAATTTTCAATAATAGTCTCAAACGTTTTAATCAAATGATTCATTTTATATAAACATTTTAATCCGATTCCAGTGAATCACTAGATATAAAAACGCTTAGACCAGTGTTTTAAACAATTCTGTTGACTCTCTATAACTTATTAATAGTAAAGCATTTTCAGAGCATTTAATAACTTTAATAGGTACATTTTTTATTTCTCAAATTCAAAATAAATTATCAATAAATTATTAATTAAAAGTGTAATTATTTTTAAATTAACTTTTTATATTTCTTTTATATAAAAATAGCATTTCTATAGGATTTGAGATTATATTATATTTTTTGGTCTTTTTTAAATAAATAACTGTTTGCCAATTCCAGTACCCAAAGTAATGCACTTCCAATTGCCAGACTTCCGATTATGTAGAATATTAAGTCATAATGACCCGTCACATCTTTCAACCCTATAAATAAATTGCGAAATAATTCTTTAAAAAAATATTGACAATACTCTAATGGTAAGGAGCAATGCCTGGGGTTCTGGTTTGAATTTAAATTCATCAACATAGATAATATAATATGAAGGTCTAGTTTTCTAAAATATAGTTTAAGGTCGAGTATATTGATGATTCATCAATTATAAATTAATATTGAATGCAAGCCAGGGATGCCTAAGGTTAAAAGTACAGTAACTGCTCCTGGACCAGGAGTACAAATGGAGTATATGCTAGAGCAAACATGCGCAAAAATATATCACATGTTAAAACTTACCCAAAAACCTATTACTAAATTCAAAATTTTTTAAACCCTATGAATTACTTCTATGAATAATGAAATAAATAAGATTATTAATACGAACTCAACTCTTAAATATAAGTAAGTGTAAGAATTTGAAAAGTGGCCGTCACGGCCACAAAAGCACATGATTGGGCTAGAGGTATAATAGTAGACGGTATTGTGTCATCATTTTGGCCAAAGAGGAATGAGTATTGAGAAATCACAGAATTGATAAAAAGGGTGAAACTATTTTGTTAATTTTAGGGAATAAAGGCAAAGGAAAAAATTTCAGGGAGATATTAAGTTAGTTTTTGGCGAAGGTATTTCGGTCTGTGACGCTACAAATTTGCCAAATTTTAGACAGGGGGTCCAGGGGAGGGTATTTAGCAATTGTCAAATCTTGCAGAATTTAAATAAAAATCACGTAATTAACAGAATTTAACCAAATTCTGTTATTATTCTAAAAATTTAGACAGAATTTCACAGAATATTCTAAAAATTTCTATGGAAGTGCCATTTTCTTAAAATTATTATAGGGTGGGGTATCTCGCAAGCGACCGGTAGCGGCCAAAATCACAGAGGGTACCTCCTTTGCCTATCCCTGCTAAAGAGTACTTTATCTATGTTCCTGTGAACTTAATTATCTTATAATTAATATCTGTGCAGAAAAGTATTTAGAGAATAAGTACTGGACTAATATAACATTACCTATCATTAGTGGTCTGATAATCATAGACAGAGCACCGCATATAAAATTTGATAAACCGAATGCAATTGCAGTTTTATCAGGTCCTAAATATTCTGATAGGACTACCGCAGGTAAAACCATTTGACATCCGGTAACAAAACCACAAACAAGTGTCAGAACAGTGAAGGCAACAAAACTATTAACGAATGGCATCAATAGAAAACACAGTCCCATAACAGCTATGGATGTGATGTAAATATTTTTATTGCTTAAAAAGTCCAAATATGATATCCAACCGGGTATTAATCGACCGAACAGATCGGTTATGGCGTAGAGCGATAGCAATAGTGTTCCCTCATGTGCTTCAGTGATTAGAAAAATGGTTTGAAATTCAATACTTTATATAATATTAAAACTACTTATTCTCATAATTAGTGTAAATACAGAATATCAGAGAATATAAGTTATGTTATCTCTAATAACCTGTAAGTCCTCTGTCGTGAACAAAATCAGGTAAAATGATTAGAAACGTGACAAAACCAATAATGAAGCACAGGTAGGTTAAGGAGCAAAGTTCAAAGTGTATGTCAATTAAGATTTTTGCGTCTTCTCTCACATGCCTTCCAATGCTATCAAATAAACTGTATTTTATTTTTGTGGGACTTTTATCTGATTGTGTCGACTGATTGGCTAAACTGTTGTTCAAATCCTTAATAATTCTTCTTTCGTGAAACACCGGTAATGACATACGTTTGGCCCGATTTCGGTCGATGTGATGGCTATTGTCTCGCAGTTTAACGATTGGAGTCTCGAAATCAGCGATAGATTTGGGTCTTTCGCGCAATTTATTAATATTGACGTATTGGTGGTTATCGTCTATATTCCTGTGCAGAAACACAACGGTTTCGCATTCATCTATCAATGGCTCACTTGTCAGCACATTATTACCATTGCTTTGATATTTTATAATAGGATTTATTACTGTTTTCTTATTCGTTTCAATAGGTCTAAGAAGTAATGCACCGATAAGTCCGTGAAGAGTAATACCTAAGCATTAGATAATAGACATAAAAAAGAGAATAATAGAACAGAAAGAATGAAAAAGCATTACTTGAAGAATAAATGTTATTCTGTGTTAAATCGAGTAAAAGATAATACAAAAATTTTTTTTGAGTTTTGTTTTTTAAAAGTTTAAACGATTTTTAAGTTTAATTCTTTGAAATATTATTTGATATCAGATTTGTTTGCATACCTCCCATCAATAGTAATGTTCCGCTGAGCCCAAAGTGGTTAAGTTGCCATTCAATAAATAATGGAAATATAAAAGCACCAGTAGTCGCACCCGCGTATGATATTCCACATGCAATGGCCCTCTGTTTGCCGAAGTATTGGCTTATAATCGCAGGCAATAAATTTGTCACTAAACCAATTCCGACACCTTTCCAATTGGGATAGGGATAGTATGAGAAAGGGATAGAAAGATATTTATTATGAGATTTCAAGTTTATGTCTTCCAATCAATTCAGTACAACAAACAAGACTTTAAGCAATTTATTTCTCCAAAAAAAAAACTTGTAAACCATTTATATATCGTATAACAGCTCTTGAATATTATAACAAAACAAAAATTATATTTCTTTTCACAACATTTTCCAATTTATTTATGATTTTTGCCATTATTTCCCAATAAAAAGTTTTTCTTTTCCTATTTATATATATTATAAAAATATTTTTGGAGACATATATTCAGGAATTTAATGGAGAATCTATAGAGAAATTCCAGACATTATTTGCTGATCTTATCCGAAACCAAAAATAAAACTCTTCAATCATTTTAATGAACTCATAATAAACAGCGAAAAGAGAAAAAAAATCATATTTTCCGATCAAAATAACTCTCGAGAGATATTATATATTGATCAGGGTTAGCCAATGGGGGGTATAGCCTAAATACCTCCCTTGAGTCCGAGATTTTGCAAAATACCCCGGGTCGTATTTTTACCTTACTCCCCCTGTGCATTTTTCAAATTTTGGAAAAAAGTATACCCTCTCCCCTGACATTTTGGCCAAATTTTGGAAAAATACCTCCTCTATACCCCCTGACTCGGCCGAGTCTGACTACCCCTGATATTGATTAATAAAATATTTGATGAATACGTGACTTTGGAATTGGGAAAATATATTTACATTAATTAATTAATCATAATTTTATAATTCATAAATGAAAACACTTAAGAAAGAAAAAATTTCAGAATATTATAAAAATTAATTTCAAGAATATTTCAAATAGTATTCATGACAAGAATTTAACAAATTGTATGTTTTTGTAAAAATATTCCTTGTGTTGAAATATGTCACTCAAACACTTGAACAATATGTGCAACACATATATTTCAAGGGATATTTATCTTTACTTGATTTTTATCCAAAATTGAGCTTTTTGCAAAACAAGAAAAGAAATAGAAAAATTCATGAGCAAGTTGTGGTTAGGTCGACGTGGTATAGTATACTCGCTCTATAACTATCTTATGAAATAGCAATGGTGATTTCAGGTCTGTTAATTTGATGTTAATCTAAGCTTTACTTTAGAAATTCCTTCCTCTAAATTTTGAAGTCGGAAACTGTGCCTGTAGTCTATCTAGCTTGTTTATTTTATAAATTCAAATGAATACATTTGCGGTAAGAGCTAAAGTTAGACCCTTTTCTAATAAAATTATAACTGGTAATAAATTCAAGTTCAGAAATAAGTTTTGAAATATCTTAGAGATGCCACAAAGAACTTTGCCCTTTCTTGGGCTTATCAAGCTGTTTGACACTTGTTGGTGTCTGGGCTAATAAGATGATAATACCACTTCATCGCACTTTCCTAACGTAAGAGTACAACAAATTATTCGTTTCAGTTCTTAAGTCACAAAAAATAAATAAAAGTAATGCGTTATTCGGTTGACATATAAAACTACAAAAGGATTGGTAGGAAAAGAAAAGACAAATACATTCTTATGAAATACACGAATTAACGCATTAGAGTTCGGCTTATTTGAGGAATTTATATATAAGAATATCTTAAATTCTATTAAACATTCTTTATAACACTTCGTATGCTTTTTTACATAATTAATAAGCATTTGTTGGCAATACATACCTAAAACGAAACCCAAACTAATGATAATGTGAATGATATTAGTGGCCAAATAGCAAATGGATGTCGCTATGGAACAGATGAATACACCGACAAAAACCAGTGTTCGGATATCAAAGTAATGGCTGAGAAATCCGGCAACGATTCCGGTGAGCGATGCTATACTGCCGGCCAAAGATATTGGCCAGGATGCTTCCCTATGGCTACAGTGGAACTCTTCAACAAACGCGCCTTTGAATTAAGAATAATTATTATTCTCTTTTCTTATTAATGACAATACAATAGAAAAAAACAAAACAAAAAGTAGAGAATAATGTCTAGAATTAAGACAAGAATTAATGACTTTTTCTTTCTCTTGTAGTAAAAGAATAAATTGTTTTTACCGAATAAGACGCCGGCGGACCGGAAGACACTGAATACAAATGCATTGATCCAACAGCACGAGAACGCTATAATCCATTTCCAGAAAGTGCCTGTGCATTGACTTCGATGTACAGTTGTTATGTCAGAGTTCTGTATATTTATATTTGTGGACATTTTTCATATATTATTCATTGACATTCACGGAATGCATGACTTTATAGATACACAAGACTTGTGATAATTGAGTGAATGTGCGATTGAACTAATAGTTTGTTTAGTTTGTGTTTATATAATTTGTTTGGATTTTCATACAAATAATCACAAAAAAGTCATTAACTTATAAATTAGAAAAACTTTTTTCAAAAAACAGTCAAAATAAAAATTAATTAACAAAAAATAATTTAACAAATAGTAACACAAATTGTATAATAAAATTCATTACTATATTACTGTCGACCGAATTAGAGAATTTAACACAAATTGCATTTTATTTCATCCCGTTTTCTCTCATTTATAAAATATTTTTTCCAAACATTTGTTGAGAACTTTTTCTTACTGTGCTATGAATGGAAGAACATATTATTTTCAATACATGAGCTTAAAGTCCAAATTTTAAAGACTAATTATATTCAAACACATGAAAACAATTTACTCGAGAGAATAATATTTTTTTAGCATTTCCATTTTTATTTTTTATCTAGCATAGAACATTATATTAACATACTTGACATTATTTCAATACATACAGTATATTAGAGGTAGAGTAGTCTTGATTTTTAGAATTTAATTAAACTTTATCTTCAGATCCATTTATGAGAGTCTAATAAAGTTTTTCAATTTAAGTAATGAGAGTTTCAAAAACCAAATATATACACAACATATACTCTTATGGAGTTATATAATGTATAAACAATTATCTTTTTGCTTATCAAACATATGATTGAATTTTCTTTTTTAAACTTTTCAAAAGCAATAATTTGCTGATTATTTACTTTTTGATTCTTTGATAATTTAAACGGACATTAATATAAAAAAATTAATACACTTTCACTCAACTGCTGTCAAATATTTTATTAAACAAATTCTTGCGATTTATGTTTTGTTTGAAAATATAAATAAATAAATGATTTTTTAACTTTGAATGTCTTAGAGCACTGTCTGGTTTTCATCAAATATTATACAACATGTTATAGAAACATATCGTTAATAACTTTATGAATGGTTTCGTAAATAAATGAAGTTTCCAGATAAAATATATACAGTTGCTAACCGATATGTGCAGGTTTTGAGAATGAAAACATGTATACTGTCTATGTACTCTATATAGAGATAACCAAGGTTAAGAGTTCTAAGAGACATATTATTCTTGACAGGAGTCCAGAAAGGGATATTGATTAATCAAGAAATTTCATACCAATTGACATATTTTAACAGAATTCCCCCATTGAAGCAATAATTTAACCAAATCTGACCAAATAGTGTAAGAATTGTAATTTATTTGTCCATTATTTATTGAAAATTCTAATTTTAAAAGAATATTCAGTTATAGGGACGGAAGATCTATTATATTTATAGAATCCTCACATCCATAAGAAATATGAAAGACTTGAGTCTTTCTATATAATTTTACTAATGACTGATAGATTTAGTTAGCTAGATAGATATAAAAAAAGTGAAATATTATTTTTTTAAAATAAGAGACCAATAATTTTATGTTATATGAGAGGCAATATTTATCTAGGTACATCATGTAGTGATTTTGGTGATCATCAGAGTTCAATATCTATTATTAAAGCCCTGATAAATATTTAAATTCATGTTTGTCCCAGATAAATTGAACTACGTGAAAATTTGGGGCCAAGCGAATCATATAATAAGAGTTAATTTGGTGAAGTTTTGTTTTACATGTAATACACACAAATACATATATCATGGTTTTTTTATCCAATCCCTTTTGAGGGGGATCTTCTCCCTGCACAACCGGGGATTTCAACCCAGCCAGGGATCACTGC
>JAQFXN010000697.1:0-19317 GCA_034693365.1 Liacarus xylariae | reverse complement strand
TAAACCTTGGCATGTAGTTGCTAGAGGGCGCTAAAATATATAGTTTAAATTAATGAATTTTAACAATTGAGATATCGATTATGACTAATTCGCACATGCTGAATCGATTAGAAATAGGCCCAAACTCGAAAACAGACTAATTTGTGAGATAAAGGGCTAAAAACAATAATTTGGTACAAAAAAGACCAAAATTTCAACGAATAATTTGTTTTCGAATTTGGGCCTATTTCCAATCGATTCAGCATGTCAGGACAAATGTTATAACTAAAATAAAGTCTCCCATTTTGGAAATTCTTGATTGTAACTTATGCTCCATCAATATTTATGATATAAATACAATGCATTTATGATATTTTTAAAAATTCATTTAAATGAATTCTAGATTGGATGCCAGACTAGAAATTAGCCAACTTGTTAATTATGAAAAGAATTAAAATTCTCGATCAAAAAATTGCTAATTCTCCTGGGCACTTTCCGAGGTTGCATAGTTTGATAAAATTATTGAACTTCCTTTTATTTGGAAAATATAAATTAAAGATTCACAAGATTTAAGGTTACGCCAACATTCAACATTAATATTGGAACTATAGTAACCAACTTGAAAACTCATGAATCTGGATTTCACTGTAAAATGCTTGATACTACAAAAATGCCACTAGTGCGAAGTGAACGACTACAACAGCCCATGAGCTATGCTCGTTTGCTAGCGCAACAGCAACGACGAGGACCGAATTCGTTCGACTGCAACGTGTGCCTTGAAAGATTTCCACGGGCAAAATTGTATAAGGATCGAAAATGTGTATGTGGGCACACGATGTGCAAAGATTGTTTCAAGGGGCACCTAAGAGCTGCAAAGTCGGACTACATCCGACGAATTCGTACTGCTACGTTCCCAGTCTGCGCCGAATGCAGATTTCCAATCCGCAATCTGTTCATCTTGGAGCAGCAGGACTTCGCGAATGCACAAACTGATGCCGAAAATGATTTGCGGGATTTCCTACTCTTCGAACCGCATCTATTGATGGAACTCCCTCAAGCTTTACAGGAACCGACGCCTTCCATATCGTCAGCTCCTGATCCGTCTTACCCAGGGATTGGTAATCGCCCCACAGTGTCGATTGAAATAATTGAGTTATCGTCTGGTGATGTATCATAAGATGGTGAAGTCGATGAAGAGATTAATGCCTTCGAAAATATATTTGCAGTGATGTACGGCATCGCTGCTAATATGCTATAAACTTTTTATACTTGACTTTTTTTATAAAAACAAAAAAAGTATTTTTACTTTTATTTTTTATACTTTACTTTTTTTAAAATCAAAAATGTATTTTGACTTTTTTTTAAAAAAAATAAAATTTTAATTTTGTAAAAAAAATTTTTTGTTTTTTTTAATTTTTTTTGGTTCTTTTCTGAATTTTGTTTATTTTTTTTGAAAAAAATTTTTGGTTTTTGTTGAAAATTTTTTTATTTTAGAAAAAAAATTTTGAATTTATTTTTTTGTAGAAATTCTTTTCGTTTTTATTAGCTCTTTTCCCCATCTATTTCTTACACTCTTCTACACTACAAATTACAATTCGGTTAATCATATATTGGGCTTAGAATATTTTGACTTACCTGGATTTGAACTTCGTTCGCCACCATTCAAGTCCAACACGCTGTCGTCTGAGCTGTCGTCGATTCCATATAAGTATCTATTTAAAAGTTATAGTAATCAATAATATTGGAAATAAATGTGTTGAAACTGAGTTAATTTTCGAAAAATGGTAACTCCTTATCCTGTATAGCTAAAAATATGTATCAAAGTTTAATAAACACTTAAAATCCCATTCTTCTAAACCCTGAAGAGATTAGTAAAATTATCTATAAACAAACCCTTCAAAAACCCTGAAAACTTTAGAGTAAAATTTTTAATTAAAAATTTTTAGCTCTAGAGCTTTCATATTTCACATTATAAAGTTTATACTTCATGAGCATATAAAAGGAAATAATAGAATTGTTTTATTTTAAATTCCAGATTTTTATTCAATAAGATGGAGGTGTAGCGATTTTTAAAATTTTTCCATATTTTTCAAACAAAATTTTACCAATAGTTTTTATAGAAGTGGGAGGAGCTTATATATGGAGGACTAGGGGAACCTATAGCGCGGGGCGGGGTGAGTTTATTGGGTGGTCAAAAAGTGGGCGGGGCTTATAAAAATGGGCGGAACGAACCTATAAAAACGGCTTACCTACTTACACTAACTTGTAAAAAATATATACGATAATATATATATGTCAAAATCAACTATATGTATTTGTCAATTTTCTAAGAAGACTCAACATAAAATCTACAAGTAATTGACATAAATTAAACAAGTATATGATTAAGTATTATAAACGTATACCAAATTCTATATGTTATCTTTCATTTTCACGGTGGCCACAGTAGTATCAATATATCACTTAAATTCTTAATAAATTCTAATTTGACAAAAAATGTTGGAAAGCCCACATCACAATATGTTTAAAAACATTCCCACGACCTTCTCTACCTCCAATAAAAATATTTTTCAATTTGGGTTAAGGGACGGGGGTCAAATGAATTTTTCTATCTCCTATTCTTCCCATTATAGACCAAAACTTTAACAAGATACAACTCGAAAACTTTTCATGTAAAAAATTCTCATTTTTTACAGAATATGTAGAATTCGATGCTGAATATAACAAGAATAATTTAAATTTATTCAGATAAATTCGACCAAACCGTAATCACTCCTTTGGAAATTCTATCCCCGAAAAACTCTATCAACCCTGGATCTTATTCTCTAAATAATAGGTAAAAATTTTTGTTTTACAAATTTCATGAATTTAAATTTGTGGAATTTTTGCTGAATTAAATTTTCAGCGTAACAATCAAGACAATTTATATTTTGTAATAATAACGGAATAATAAATTAAATATCTAATTGTATTTTGAAATCAATTTTATAATTAAATTAAAATTATTTATTAAAATTTAAAATAAATTACTTAATGTTTGATAGACTTTGAGAAATTTAGCAATCATATTAGAATAATATGCTGATTAATATTGAATTGAATAAATTATTGAATTTATATTTAAACCAAAAGATATCTATCTTATTGGTCATAGCAATTGTTATTTATTTATTACAATTTTATTATCATGTTGCAACTAGATATCCACCCGGACCAATACCATTGCCAATTGTTGGCAATCTATTGAGTGAGTTATCATTGAAACTTTACTTTTTTCAATTAATATTTAATTATTCCAAACAAACAAAACTAACAAGTGCTCCGAAATTTCAAACTTCACTGGAATTATGAAATAATAAAATTACACAAAGAATTCGGACCACTTTTTACAGTATGGTTAGGCTTCTATCCAGTTATATTCATCTGTGATCCAGATCTGGCCAAAGAAGCATTTAATAAAGTTGAATTTTGCGGACGGCCTCCATTGCAAATTGGTATGGGTGATTATGTTAGAACTTAAATTACAATTTCCAAATTGCAAACTATGTAGGGCTGAATTAAACATATCGGTATATATTTTACATGACAGTGTATTTTGCTAATTATGTAAATTTTGCTTGAATTTAGGCAATTTATTTAACAATGATAAACACGGAAGAGATATTGCATTTAGTAATTATGATAACACGTGCCAAAAACTAAGAATGATTATTCATTCAGCAATTAGGTTATGTGAATTTATTTGTAAACATTTTATCACAAAATAAGAAATTAAAATATTATTCTTAACTTTATTAATAGTCAATTTGTAAAATCAAACAAATCGGCAAATATAATAAAAGATATAGTTGACCATGAAATCAACTTAAAGTTACAATTTGCAGAAGAGTCAAATTTTGTTGAGCCTGTACCTTTTAAGGAATCTATTTTTCTCATTGTGGTAAAGATTATTTCTTCTTCTCTTTTCAGTTTAAGGTTTGTCTATGAGATAGTTTAAAACAAATGTAATTTTAAAATATAAAAAGAAAAAGAATATCAACTTGAACATTGTACAGTAGTATTGTAATAAGGTTGTTTAATTAAAATTATTTTAAGATTGGAAATCATATTATAGGATATAAGAAACATCAATTGTAAATCTTCACTCTAGAAGAAAGTCAAAATTTTTTCGAGTGTTTATAAATTCTTAGCTTGTTTTATTCTACTATGTCTATTGATAATTCTCAAGATAAAAATTTGTGCTGATAGGGTAGTAGGGGGTTTTATGGGGGTACAAAAAATCAACAATTGAAATTTAATATATTTTTTGAGCTGATCCAATTGATAAAATATATATATCATTGTAAACCTCATATAAAGTCGCGTTCAATGATATATGACACGACTCTGGCCATTGTAATCGGGATCAGCTCGGCGCTGGTCACTTACCGCCGAAGAATGGATAACATATTGTGAGATTCTACTTTCAAATTATTTGCAAATATATATATGTTGTGTCATTTGAACACTTGGATCAGATCTTAAAATGGATTAGTATTTCTACTTTTTGATACTTTGCACCCACATTAAACCCTCCTACTACCCCATCAGCACAAATTTTTATCTTGAGAATTATCAGTAGATATAATAGAATAAAACAAGCTAAGAATTTATAAATATTCGAAAAAATTTTGGCGTTCTTCCAGAGTTACTAAAAATAGTTGTAATTTACCCTTATATATACCCTTACCCCCATATTAGCCTGCACTTCTCGCTTTAAATAAAACTATTGTTTCACTTATGACATGACATTCATTTATAATAAAAAATAGAAATTGAATGTTTGAGTTGAATTATTGTAACAAATTAGGATCCCCTCCTAAACATTTTGACAAAACGGCGTTAAAGGTATATAGATAAATAGAATTTTACCTGAATTCTGGTAAATTTTGTTAAATTACGGCATATTCTGTTAAATCATGTCATATTTAATTAAATTCTGTACTATCTTGGTGATTCAAAATACCCGATCTAAACCCGTGGTAATTTTGAGAATCTTATCAGTACCCTATACACCTCTGTTCAATGTCCATCCATAATTCTCATTCTCTTCCTTACTTATAAACAGTACAACAATATGCGAATCAACAACACGTCTTTTTTTAAAGCATATAATATATGACAGTAATCTATTTATACATTTTTGTGATGGCACCAAATATACATAGCTGCATTCAATTGTTCAAATAATTTTTGAGTCCTTAAATTGTCTTTAACTACAAATATGGAAATCCTCTGTTATATGAGGATTCAGGGGTTAGACTAAAACAATTAACAAAATACTTAAATATTTAAAATAAAGTTTAATAAACTGCTATAAAATAAAATAAATTTTTATATATTAATATAAAATAATTTAAAAATAAGATGGTTTAATTTTATATAGAATCGATGATCAGGATGAAATTTATTATGATATAAAATATTTCACTAAGGATTTCTTTTCGGAAGTTTCAAATATCATGTACATAAATGAATTTTTGCCTATTATACGTCATTTTATTAAAAATCCAACTGAAAAATACAATTACATTTATTCTAAAATATTTGACTTCAACAAAAAAGTTTATAATAATCGTGCAAGCCATAGTTATAAAAGCAATAATGACGATTTCTGTGATATTTTAATAAAATTAAAAATGAAAGAATTAACTAAAAATAATGAATCAAAAATCTATTTAAAAGATAATAATTTGATTGCAACACTTATGGATCTTAACCTAGGTAATAATTTTTACTATTTATTTTTCAAATTTTAATAATCTATAACAGGAATGTCTAATGTCCAAACGTTAGAGGGGTGGGGGGTATTTTTTTGGTAAGAGCCTAGGGGAGGGTAAAATGGCGGATTTTGCCAAGATTTTGCTAGGAGGCCTCCGCCTAGGGGAAGGTTTTTTCAAAAAAGTTATTTTTTTTGAATACAATATGTAATAAACATGTTTTTAACGCTCAAAATTAGTTTATTGTTTTTTAATAGAAAATACATTAAAAACTATAATATAGATAAAAAGTGGCTTATTTAGAGTTTTCCTGGAGCCATCTGTCGTATTTACGGAAATCTTCAACTATCACGAGATAACCATTAAAAACCATAACCTTTATGTTCCGAAATCCCGAAATTTTTATATAATTCTTAATTTACCATAATTACGAAATAAGTCTGAAAACATGTGGTAAAAAATGACTAATGAATGAAAATCATTGTCTCAGATTAAAAATACTAAAAAACTTCAACACTTGTAAAATATTTGACAAAAAACTACTCAAGAAGATTGAAATACTTTAATTTCTATTTTTAATCAGAAAAATTGATGATATTGTGAAATATCAAATCAAATGAAATTTTTGGAGGCTGACTTTGAAATTTGATAAATCTATCAAAATTTTTGCTCAAAACCAACTAATCATTAAAATAATTAAGATTTTCACTTTTAATTCCGAAATTTAATTACGAATTTTCAGTGTTTTTCCTCCGATTATACGAATAAAACTTAACACTTTTATTCCGAATTTGTCTTTTTTCTCATTAGTAAGTTATAGGTGGGTGGAAGTGGTTCTATATTTTCCGGTTTCATCGAAGGCCGAGATAATGATTTGCATATATATTAACATAAAATCCAATAAAATAAAGATCTTTAAATATGTGTGAATTAGATACGTCTCCTTATATTCTGATTTTAATTTTTACATTTACTTTATTAATAATATAATAATTTGGAAAACTTTATATTTTCATTCAAAGCTGGTGTTGAGTCAACATATTCAACGTTACTCTGGTTAATACAATTAAATGCTTGTTTTCCATATTATCAGAACAAAATTCAAAGTGAAATACAAGAAATTATCGGGGATCAAATGCCGGTATATAAAGACCAGGAAAAGTTGCATTTTGTAATGGCATTCATATGTGAAACACTGAGATTTCGTAATGTACTGCCACATGGGTTATTTCATCAAACCACGAAGGATTGTCAAATTGGTATTAATAATAAAATGATTGATTAGAATAAATTAGTACTAAATCTAACCTTTATAAGTACCAGTATATTCTCACAATATTAATTACATTAGTAAATTCGTTTTGCAAGTTAATATATTTAATAGAACAAGCATCATCATAAAATATATAGAAAAATATACCAATTAATTAGTCAACTAATGCAATAATCACAGTTAGAGGTTAAATAGAGAATGGTACAAGTAATGTATAAAGTAAACTTGAAAGAAGATAATTAATTTATATTATTGTTTCAAAATCATCAAAATTGCCTACAGGTACAGCGGAGAATCATTTTAAACGGGACAGACAAATGCTTAATACTTATTAATTAGTTTTAATATAAATGAACATATAATTCATAGAAAGATATTGTTTCAAATTTTTTATTTTGAATTATTTGATATTAATGTTAATCTTTCGGTTAAAAATTAATCTAATATAAAAACTCACAGCCAATGAGTAAGAATCAAGCATTTGTCCGTCCAGTTTACAATGATTCTCCACTGTATATTATAATTAGGTTAAAAGAATTATAAATTTCATAAATATAAAAAACACAATATTCATTCATTTTCATAGATGCCTTTTGTATCTTTCGGTGTAGTTCTCGAATTCTATTGCGTCAAGTGCTCGAAGCACTTCCTCCCACTCCTTCCAGAACAAGTGACTGCTCATTGCTAGCAGTGAAGTGAGAACAACTGAAAGCAGTATTAGTTGTAAAAAGTCTAAATAAATAGACCCAGTAGCTGGGCTCGATCTTTCGCAACAGTAAGGCGAGAACCATACCTACTGAGATACCTCCGCTCCCTAAAAATTAGTTGTTCTTTCAAATTTTAATTTTATATAAAATATAAACATGTAAACAAGTATATTAATTATTTTTATAATTAACATTATGAATTGCAATATAAGATATTTTTATTAATTTAAACTTGTTTCGAAAAGAATATATAGTTTTGAACTTTTATAAAATCTAGTAATATAAATATAAAACAAAATTAATAACTTAACCTTGAATTAAAGAATAAAATAAAACATATGAAACACACTTGTATGTCAGATTGAATCTAAACGATAGAAAACGCATTCATATTTTACATGAAAAGTTTACACTGAATGAATTTACCAATTTAATGTTGATAAATTAATCCTACAATATTTTATTTTTAACAATTTCGAGTAACAAAAGAAAGGTTCAAGAACACCCGATTTGGACTTTGCCATTATTTTCGTAATTAATTATTTTACTAGAGATGATTATCACAGGAATGTCCAGATTTGAAATTGTCACAGGGTATCTATTTGGCGAGAGCCTACGAAGATGTCCAGGAAGGGTAAAAGGCAAATTTTGGCAATTTTTGGCTAGGGGATGGGGTCCAGGTGATGTAGTGTTTTCCAGAAAAGTTATTTTTTGATTAATATAAGTAATAAAGATGCTGTTAATGCTTAAAATAATTGTTTTTATTGTTTTTTTTGTAATACAAAATGCATGAATACATGTAAAACAAATTGGTCAATATGAGAGTATTTTCAGTTTTTAAAATCTGACTGAATTGAAATCTATAAAATAATTCTCTAAATTAGTTTATTTATGGTTTTGTTATTACAAAACATAGTAAAAACAGTAATATTACTATTTTGTAATGTATTTGGGAAAATATTTTGAAAGCGGCGCCATTTGCACCGCTTCTTAAAATATTGCCTAGGAAAGGAGGTCACCTAAAATCTTGCCTAAGAAATGGGGTATCCGGCCAAAATACCAAGGGGGGAGGGGGTATTCCGGGTCGGATTCGTTTCTGGATATCCCTGTGATTTGCATGCTAAAACGCTTTTTTATAGAAAATATATTTTACTTGATTAAATACCAGTTCTTCTATGAAAACTCAAATTTATTCATGGTTTTTATCAAGAATAAATAAATCTTCAGAAAAACCTTCTTCAATAACTTAGTGTCTTACTGTGACATTAAGTTGTTCCTTTTATCATAAGCTTATTTTGACGTATGTTTTATAATATCGAACTAATAAAATAATTTTCGCTTATTTTGCTTTTCCCAGGAATTTCTCTTATCTTTTTGTATAATAATTTTTATTCTTTTATTATTTATATACAGTATGACACTGACTAAAATGGAATTGCATGTTTAAAAGGGTAATTTGTCTTTTAATCATATTAATTTATACTGAAAATAATTGGCATGTTCATTAGATTAGATTGATAATATATAAAAAGTATATACTTGAGTCATGCAAAAATTACTAATCAGCTTCCATTTGATATTGATAAAATATTGATTTTATCAAAAATTTCAAATTATTTTTTGCAATTTGCATAAAAATTAAGGAAATTCTTGTAAGATAATTTTACTTTAATTTGTCTTGTCAAATTAATACCACATATTTCCTAGATTAAATATCTCTCAAAATTCTCAAATGTCCTCCAAAAACTGCTAAAACTTTACAGATTATATTTAGATTTTTAAGAATAAATTGTTGACAAAATAAAATTATCCCTGCTAACGGTAAAATTATATTAATGAAACTTATTAAGTGTGAACTTTTATTATTATAATAATTAAAATTAAGATTAAATTTATTCTTTTTGATAGCAATAATTTTATTAAATGATTTCAATCAACAATTTTATTTTTATGACACAATATGATTATATCCTTGTTATAAGGGCTATAAATACTAACATTTGCATAGTTAGCGTCGGATAACTGATCCAAACGGCAAACAGAAATGAAGACTTCCTTAGCTTTCTTTTTGGTAAACCTTACCCTAGCATTAGCAAGTGTGATTAAGCCAAATGCTGAACGCAACACTGACTTTTTCTTCGAAGACAACCCGGTCAATATGGGCCGTGTGATTGGTGGAACTGCAGCCGCAAATGGCCAGGTACCATACCAATGTCTTTTGCGAAGGAGTGGCAGTTTTACATGCGGTTGCAGTCTTATTGGAACCAGAACTGTGTTGACTGCAGCTCATTGTGTGCACGGGTAAGTGTTTTTATTTAATCATGCTTATTTTAAATCTAAATATAAATTAAAATGCAAGTTTTCCTAGATAATTAAAATATTTCTATCATTATTGTTACCAGGCTTCTTTTATTATTTGTAAGATATTTTAATGCAGAATGCGGTATTTATTTATTTGATTAAATTTATTATAATAGCTTGGTTATTAGCTGTGAAGAGCTTGACCTTGCTCGCGAGCAAGATTTTTTCTTTTATTAAGACTTAATTTATGTGTAAAAATCGATTTTCTCATTATGCCCTACCCATAAAGAGACTATTGTACATAAATTAAGTGTCAAGAATGAGCGCCCAATTTAAATGGAGCTCTTCACTGGTTATTAGTCATAATTTTTTTAACTTATTAATTTATAGGATTTACAAAATAGTTACAGATTTTTTGGGGTTTAAAAACAGTGTGGTATATTGATTTAACCAGGAAAGCTTTATTAAGCTATAATGTTTTTGAAGATTTAAAATTGCTGATTTCAATTAAAGACGTAAACTATTCTGTATATAACTACATAAACTTAATATCATCATATTCCTCATATGAATCAGACATAAACCAATTGAATACACTTGCTTTAAAAGCTTTCCCCTCTTGTTTTTGCATCTTGAACCAACTATTTATTTGCATTATAATTTTAATATATAAGTTTGAGTAATGCATCAATGAATTTGTGTATTTTATTAATAGTTGTTTATATGTTTATAAATTTATTGATGCATTACTCGAACTTATATATAAAAATTATAATGCAAATATATAGAAGGTTCTAGACGCAAAAACAAGAGCACAAGCTATCAAAGCAAGTGTACTCGTTTGGTTTCTGTCTGATTCAAAATAGTGCAAATTAAATTTTATAAAATTAAAGAAAATCAATTTTAAGCTTTCTGTATGCAATACAATCACTGAAATAACCTAATTTTGAACATTGGCATCCACATTTAAAAATATTTAATACAAATATCTAATTGTTACAATTAAGATATGAGAATAACCCGTCACTCTTCACTGTGAAAACGAATTCACTGTCCCAAACAACCGGTGGACAGATCATCAATGTGATCAAAGTGAACAGGCACGCTTCATATGATACATCAAATATTAATTACGACTATGCAGTTTTGCACCTGGCTAGTGCTTTCACACCTGGCACTAATGCAGCAGTTGGAAAATTAGTAGCTGCAAATCATGACCCTGCTAATAATCTAGAGGTGCTGATTAGTGGATGGGGTAGAACTTCCAGCTCCAGTAATGCTGTCTCAGCAACACTACAAGTGGCCACACTTAATGTTGTGCAGCGAAGCACCTGTTCTTCCCGATGGGGATTCACTGTTCCCGCACAACAAGTCTGTGTTCACTCGACATCAAGAAGTGTTTGTAATGTAAGTATTATATCTGTGGCGGATTAGTCTAACTATCAGGGTAAAAAAATAAACAACGATTGATCAAGTATTGCAATCAAAAATTAAGTCACCCTGCTAGCACTAGTTTTTCTAGATTGCAGAAATCCACACGTGCGCCAAGGGGTGTATTGCCTAAATATCTCTTTGAGTTTGAGATCTTGCAAAATACTCACCTTATTTATGTGCCATTGAATTTTTTTATTTTTACCATACTCCCTCTTTGCATTGTTCATATTTTGAGAGTTACTATACCTCTTGTCGTTTTGAGAAATTCTCTCGAAATCCCGCCTGTCCACATCTCGAACCAGGCCGACATTGGCAACCCCTGCAAACGATTAAATTATTTAAAATATTAGTCAAATCAAAACGTAAACTGTTGTCTGAGTTTATTAAGAAAACTCTGATTAAAAGAAGTTCAAAATTGTTATTTATTAACGGCATCATAGAGTGGGTATGAAACGTGTCTTTTGATGAATAAATGAATTGAATAGAAAATTATTATTATAAAAAAATAAGGATTAAAATTAATAAATTATTAGTAACCATTTACATATATTTTTGATCCAAATTTAACGCAATACTAACCTATGCCCACGCAATTCAATATAAGCTGATTTATTTTAATGTTAATCATAACTCTTTATAATATATAACATTTATAAACAAATTAATATTAATTAAAGGGAGACTCAGGCGGACCACTGAGTTGTACCGGAGAGATATGTGGAGTGGCATCATATGTGGCTGGAACTGGATGTCTGCATGCTACTATTCCCAACGTTTATGCCAGAGTTGGATCAGTTATTCCCTGGATTAACTCGAATTCAATCGGTTAATCGCAATCATTAATAAAGGGAAACCAGTTTTATTTGATTACTTGTGTTACAAAATTCAATTCAATTAAATTGTTTTATTATTAAAAACTTTTAAATAAATAAATATTACTAATAAACACAAACTTTTCAAGATTTACCTGTTAAATTATGTTTAATTTAAAATATTGACTCAGATTATAATATTATTTTTACAAACAAGCATCATTTACTAATGAATGTATAAGAAAATTATTTATATGCTAGGTTTATTCTGTTTTACAAAATCAACAGCTTATTTTCAAATTAAATTTTTGTTAATAGCCATGTTAAGGAGGGTTTTTAGGGAAAGGGTTCCTTTGAAAAATCCAATTAAAATAAATTTAAAATTAATTTTAATGTTAAATTGTGAACTTTGTATATAGCTTTGTAAAACAAAGTAGCACATAAATCTGTGCTAGTCATTCATTGGCTGTATGAGACCGGCGCAGACCTAGTCCCGACGTTAGTGGTCAGATTCGTGACATATATTGTTGGACAACTACAGTGGAAAATCATTTTAAACTGGACGAACAAATGCTTGATTCGCTTTGAGTTTATATATTTGATTATTCTTTAACCGAAAGATTAACATTAATATCAAATAATTCAAAATAAAAAAAATTGATACAATGTCTTTCTACGAATGATTATATTTTTATTCAAATTAATATTTTATCTATCGGTCACAGCTTAGTCAAACATAAAAACTCAAAGCCAATGAGTAAGAATCAAGCATTTGTCCGTTCAGTTTAAAATGATTCTCCACTGTATAAGGTTCTCAATTCAAAACCAGCCTGTTGATTCTGATGACGAAATATATAATTGAGATTATATAACATGAAAATAGTTCTTCTTTTAGACGATGTTAAATGTCATCTAATTTTTATGAAAACCCTTTAATTTCTATCGACAAGAAAAAATAATTACTAATAATCTAATAATTTCAATGCCTTCAGAAAGTAGACTAAAATTCAACTTTCATATCTATATTTTTATAATAATATTGAATATTCATATCTCAACTTTTTTAAACGTGATATTTATGAGCAATATTTTATACACGCATTAATCAGAGTGTTCTCTCAAAGCTATTGCCAAACTTTGTTTTATTTTTTTTTAATCTCAATGCAAACATCTTAAACTAAACTCTTATTAATGAACTACAACAGATCATTTCTATGTAAATATTTTATATCTAATTTAAAAATGTTTACTCGAAATTATTTAAACTTATATTTATACAGAATTATGCATTTATATTATGCATTTATATTTAGTATAGATTTATATTGTAATATACACTTTCTATACAAAAAGTTTTATCAGCCTAGTTTTCCCCTAAAAATTATTTTTTCAAATAAACAAATTTCACCTAATTGGCTCAGAATGGTGCAGTTAATTCATAAAACCATTCTGAGCTAATTAGGTGACATTTTTTTATTTGTAAAAAGAATTTTTCCCCTTGATGTTTTAGTGAAAAAATAAGATTTTGAAGGTTATACTATATTCAGTGGAGTATTTTACATAACATATCAAAAGTGAATTTTTTAAAATTTTAAAAGGGTTAAAATTCTTCATTAGGAGGAAACTAGGCTGATAAAACCTAGGGTATAGAAAGTGTATATTACAATATGAATCTATACTAAACATAAATACATAATATATATTAAATAAGTTTAAATATTTTCGAGTAAACATTTTTAAACCAGATATAAAATATTTACATAGAAATTATTGTTATAGTTCATTTAAGCATAATTTTATTTAAAAACTAGTTTTAAATAAAATCAATTACATTCCTGAAGTACAGTAGGGGTTAAAACAACTTTTTCAATTTTGACTTCCTTTTGAACCGATTCAATATTTACAAAAAAGAAGTGGTCGTTGGCAATGCCTGACTTTAGTACAGAAGACATATTTAAGTTGAATATTTCAGTAAGTGGGTATTTTGGCCACGCTCCTTAGCAACCCATAACTAATGTATTGGTTACTGCTTATGAATATTTTAGGTCAATTCTGATTTAACATTTTGTTTCATTTATATTGTAAGACTTTTCACTCTTCCGGCCAACTTTCTCGTCTTACTGGACCAGCCGTCTACCGGCGCAATAACAGGTCCTCTCTTGAAACGAATATGGTAAGGTGTATCGAACAATAGCGATTAAATCGGAGACCAAGTGTTGTTGTCCACTAATCCTAAAAAGAGAGTGTTAGTACCTATAGGTTCCGAGGACTTACCAATCCTCGGAAACCCGATTGCCGAGTAGACCCATCTAACCTAACGGCCAGGGACCGAAGTCCCGGCCTTAGCTTATTAATAAAAATTAGACTTACTGTAATGAATGTACTTCGCCTTTATTAAGTAAAACCAAAACCAGTGTACAGAGTAATTTACGTCCTGTCGGCTCAAGAGTCAAAACCAGAATCCCGATAATTCTCACTACACTCTCCTGAAGTTCTATAACTAAATGAAATCGCGCATATCTCAAACACGCTATACTCTAAGCCTATTGGCCGACAGGTTCCTCAACCTTATCCTAATTAGTTAACCAGTCCACACGCGTGGTTAAAGCCGTGTGCAAACTGGAAAACACATAATTCAGTAGTGATGTCCAGACCTTACAGGAGAGTCCATAAGACTAATAAGTTCACAATTTAGGGAAAATCCCTTTACATAACTGCCGACTCAGACATATATAGTAAATACAATATAATATATAGTACATAAGAATATAACATAACAGATATATAAGCATAAAATAAGATCTATAGTGTTACATGATACATGTTATGAATGGCGCATAGCTAAGGCCTAAATGTTTACAATAACAAATGCTTGATTACTGAACTAATCCCTTTTTGATCCTTAATATTGACCGCAATACAATAAATGTTACAATATTATGGGTTTAGAGATTATGAGTTCGAGATTATGGGATTCAAGAATTTGTGATTCGAGATTTTGGGACACAACCCTTATGTTAATATATTATTTAACCATATTAACTTGATAATTCAACTTCGCTGACATCACCAAATCACTTATGGTCAAGGAGTATTCAAACCCATTTGTCTATCACTGTTTGAATCAATACATTGTATAACATAAATACGTTTTCTGATTACTAAATTTATTATACTATAAACTGTAACTAATCTGCAAAAATAAATTTTATTATATTGTAATAAACTAGATAAATTATCATGGATATCATGGCGATTTTATTGGTCACCTGTTACAACTTTTGCAAGTGGTATTGATATCAGTAACTATGTTCATTTTTACTGCAAGATTGCCAAAAGGTTACCATAGGTGCAAACTTTTAAATACGAATATTTATTACAATTTTATTACTAATCTACTTGACCAAATTGTCCAGTGCATTGAACGGTGGTAAAGAATTCAATAATTAAAAAATATCAGACTAATGATTACTGAGCTACATGAAAAAAGTCCAGTTTATCAAATTTCGATCCTGATCCAATTTACACCGTCCTTTCTTCAGTCAACCAATTAGATTACGAAAATATGTTTAATTTTCTAAATTCTGCACGTCTAAACCATCTTAAAATTGGCATTAGGAAAATACCGGAAGATTTTCACGGATATCAGAAATATTTTTAAATAAAAATGAGCAAATGAAACAAAAATTGTTTTTATCAATAAATTTGAACCATAGCTAATTGTAATGATCAGAGTCTAAACAATTGTAATAACAGTCGGAAACAAATATTAAGAAAATTTTTTGAATTATTTTTTTTTGACTCAATTAAGTAAAATGTTTGTTGAGTGTTTTACACCTGTTAAAATTTGTTAATATTCTTTTTAAAACAATAATGTTTATTCAATGTTTATAATCAAATTCGCCATAAACTCATTTTTTAGGACTAATTCTTTTAGGGATTAAGTTATTTCATATTTATTTGTAATCTCGGAATTATACCAGAAATTCGTAATTTTCAAAACAACAATGTTGATTTGAATTCATCCTTATCTTTTGATCGGTAAAGAATTCCGTAATTATAACAAATGTGAGGTATTGTAAAAAGTCAAGTTTACGATATTCATAAGGGAAATATGATTCCAAATTATATTTTCTTATTTTCAGTCAATCAATTAGATTATGAAAATATGTTTAGTTTACAGTTTTCTGATATATTATTTAATCGTCGCCAATCAATTTTGCCCTGCGTCTAACAAGGACGAGTGGTTAATCTGCCAATGCGATATCGAAATTCTGCACATGCCAAAATGTTTGGCGCCAAGTAGTACATTGTTTGTTAGAATACTAGCTGCTAGTGGTGGTTTGACAATAGGTTAAGTGAGTTTTTCTGCACATGATGTTCCTAGTCAGCTGTATATTTGAAATCTACTTATTGAGATTGTCATTTTGATAGCATACTCGATGTGATATGATAAATTTTACTAATATGACAAAATTCAAGATAAATTTTAGAATTTAAAATTAATGCCAAAATATTTATCTCAAAGTCAATATGTAAATACTAACTGAAATTATTTGATAAAAGTCTAATTCAAACAAAGCCAAAATAAACATTATGCATTAACCCATTTTGTACAATTTTATTCTTTTGAGTTTAATATATTTTTTTTGTAAATTTTCATTCAAATCTGGTCAGAATAATTTTTAAATAGATAAATACAAAATATTTTATATTAAAATATAAGTAAATATATAAATTTCAGTATAAATAAAGACTGTAATCATGTATTAAAATTTTAATTGAAATATTGGAAAAGATGACTCAGAGAGTCTTGCAATTTTGCAATCTTACGTTGAATTGATGATTTTGATACGAAACATGATGATATTCTTGCTAATTTGTATGCATAATTGTTGCAAAAATTCTATCAGTATTAAGATTTTATTTTGAAATGTCATTTATTTTATAGATTTTCAAATTTTAGTTATTTAAATACTGATTAGAATTGCAATTTATTGCGGAATAATTTTAAAATATAATTAATTTCAAAACTTTTAATAAGATTAAACGCATGAAAATAAACATTTTATTGGAACTTTGTGTATGGGAATGGGTGATGCGAGTTCTTTCCCCATTTTCTCCTAATAAACCATTACTAATTACACAGGACATATTTATTTCTGCATTTATTTACGGTTATTGGCATGCATTAAAATTATTTCAGATACAACAGTGACAGCTCCTGGGTAAAAGCATTTAAATGTTGATTATTATAGTGTGAACAATTTGGACAATTGCCATTTTCTGAATTGATGTGATTAGTAGTTCCAAGTTAGTAGTGATGAAGAACCTAAGGGGAGCCCAAAAAGGTTAGGTATAAATAAAATTGTAAATTCTATTTGCGAAAAATAGCCAAGTGCTGAATTTCAAAATTAATCACCAAAATCCATTATATCTTCCACAACATTTCAGAAGCTGTTCTTAGTAATTTTTAAAATACAAGTGATTAACTTTGTTATCAGTTACTTGTTAGTGCATATTTCTGGTAATGAATTATAAATCGTTTAGATGTAAGAATAAAATATTAAATTTTTTTCAAATTTTTTTTTAGTTTGCTTTCTTTCATTAATACAATTAATTTACTATTTATTAGTAAGATAAAATAGTATAATATCATTTATGCAGTCCAGAAATATTAGTAAGGATTTGTGTTACAATATATAGAAGCATATATTGGTCAATAGTTACAGTTTGCAGTATGAATCATGAATTTGTTTATAAATTGTTTAAAAGCAAAAGTTAAAATATATTTCAATCATTAGTAGTTTTACATTAATTAATTATAAATAGCTGAATTTTATTTTTTATTTTTTTTTATTCATTTGATAACATTGTTAAGACTGTTGGTTATTATACTTATGGCTATTGGGCAATTCGAACACATGGACGATTGTGCCTCTTTATCTATGTATATGTAGTAGAAGTTAATTTGATGGGTTTAGCAAGTATATATCCTATTTAAACTTATTTTTATTTGAAGCATTTTGCCTTATCATACAATGTGATAGAATTAATTTTAACTTTAATAAGATATATAAAAATGTATTAATATTTAATTTAATACTAGTGACAGGAGTCAAACAGATGTGTGTAAAAACTATGGAAGATGTGATGTGCGGTGATGGAGGTGTTGGCAGAAATGAAATCACTGCTAATCCTATGTAAAAGGTAGTGACGTTGAAGAGATGCAAACGAATCTATATTCTCCTTTTTCGTATCATATAAAAATGCACAGAGATGCCCATGGATTTGGAAAATTGAACACATATAGTCAGAAATTATATTAATATTGAAAATTATCGTTTAAAATTTTTACAAATACTCATTCTGAAGTCATTAAGTTTGATCAGTATGTAATAAAGTGGATTACAAACTGTAATTTTTTTGAAATCTTTAGTTAAAATTAAACAAAAAAAATTTAGAACCTTATATATTATGGGAGAAGTCACCAGTCAGTATAAAAAATTATTATTACTACGTATTGGATCAAAGTGTTAAATCGCTTTTCAAGCCACACCATTTTTAAAATAAAGACACATTAAAATAAAAAATTATCAAGGAAATCCCCCGGGCCCATACGCACTTACAAGTAAGTAATAATATTTTAAATAATTTCTAGTAAATGTTCTTTACTGTATATAGAATATGATAATATTCAATTTATATCCTAATTGAAATTATTAAAAAATTCCTGTGAAATATACAAATGAATTTAATTGTTGTCGATTAATAATATACAGTTTAACATATTTCAACAGATTTTTCCATTAAAATTTAACAAACTGTAAACAGTTATTTGAAGTAAAATATTAAATATTTATATATTTCGCAACGAATTTTTAATAAAATACCAAACTGTAAATTATAAATAGAGTACTAATTGAATATTATCATATACTATTTACAGTAAAGCACCTTAACTAGAAAATCTTTAAAATATAACTATTTACTTGTCAGTTCGTATGGGCCCGGGGGATTTCCTTGATAATTTTTTATTTTAATATGTCTTT